>CM056610.1:31412080-31518496 GCA_029721355.1 Tegillarca granosa
ATGCATATATACAATTCCATACATAATTCACATGGTCTGTGACAAGGTCAAGGTCATAAAAATGTTTTATATCTGCTTGAAAGGGAACTAAGTGGTCCAATTGCCTAGAGTACAATGTCCATGCCTAGAGTTTTCCCTTACTGCCAAATCAAACGTCAGCAACATTTCAGTGTTTGGAAAATTGTCAGTATGCAGGCTGAAGGTAGGTGGTTTTCTCAAAGCACTCTCGTTTCCTCCACCATCCTAATTGACTACCTTGATATAACAGAAAGAATCTTGACTGGGGTGTAAAACACCATTACTTAACTTCACAAGACTGACCCATAACACTGCACAATCCAAAGTGATAAGAGATCACTCTACCACAAGACTAATAGATCTGTATCACTCTATTATATCTTCTATAAATACAACACAATGACAAGCTCAGCCTTGCTACATACATATATATAACAGATCTGGGAGCTCAACAAATGAACAAAGATAATGTCAAAGTGGCCAACAGCCATGGAAAAAAATTGTCTACCTCAAGAAGATTTTCTCCTGATTTATTATTTCATGCTACCTTATGAAGCAAGTCTTCAACCTCACCAAAAAATCAAGTTTATATTTCTGACATCTCTGAAGTGAAATATTATGAACTACAGATTACTAACATACTTAAAGGAGACTGAAAAAGAGAGATGTTCTTTAATGTTTACAAGTGTCTTACTTATATCAAGATCTCAGAACTGACCATCTCAATATATGAGATAAAATCTTGACTGGGAGTAAAACACAATTACTCAACTCACTTAAAGCTACATTAAGTTTTTCAATTTTCTGAATTTTTTTTGATTTTCTAAAAATATATTTTTAAAAAAAATAGATATCCTCTAACCATGATCCGTGAGATTCATTTTCTAAAAGTTCATTTCTTTTAGCTGTAAATAAACGGAATCCTCTGACCGGTTGGTCAATGTTTCACGATGGTAATTATGAGCTTGGAGCATGTGCATGGATGTACGGAAAAACCCATTAATCGAAGGTGAAACATGACAAATTGCATTAATTGTCCTTAATTAATATCCATATGTATTTGAAATGGTGTTATGTATCCCTTGCTAAGTCACAAATGACAAATTCAACGAAAATTCCGGGTTTAATTTATCATATTTCACCGTTTTTAAAGTTGTGTTTAAATGACCTGGGTTTTGATGACATAACCATGTTCTAATATTAGATCCAAAATGCTGCATCTGGCTTGGTAATTACTGTAATTTCTGTATCTATTCGAGCTTTTATCATTGAACCAAATGTAATATTGTTCATTAGGAACATCCTTAATTAGATTAGCACTTTTTTATTTTTTTTCTTTGGAAAACTTAATGCAGCTTTAACTCTTACTTGTAAAAACTCTGTAAAAACTTTGTCCATATCATTTCCTGTGTATACTTTATTTTGTGATGGAACATGCAGTTGTGTATTTCCAAAACTTTTTGTTTCAAGTTCAAGGAATTTTACTATTTTTAGAAGAGGATTGTCCTTGAACTTGCCATAAAGGAAAGGAAATTTGCTCCCAATTCGACTTCAATACCTAAAATAGAATACAAGTATCAAATTTATAGCTGAAAAACATACATGTAAAAGGCGATAGCCTAGAAAACCAAGAATATGACACAAGTTAGGCAATATTCATGCCCTCTAGTAAAGCAATATTCATGCCCTCTAGTAAAGCAATATTCATGCCCTTTGTTCTTTGTTGCAAAAAACAAAAATTGTTGATCATCACTTATATTGATGCAGTTAGGTCTGGGATGGTGGAGAAAACCAGAGCATCTTGAGATATTCACTGACCTTTGGCAAATGGACTGACAAATTTTCTCACATTAGGATCTACTCAATTCCAATTAAGGTATTAAGAGGCACTGTGATTCCTAACGATACTTTAGACCACTTGTTCACTGAGACATTAATTTATTAAGGAAAACTTGTCTCTTGGAACTTTTTTTCATGAAAGTGTTGTTTGTTGTTATTACAAAATACAAACTGGAAACATAACCTTCTTTGAACAGGCGAATCATCTTTTACCTCTGGGTCTATTGAAATTTTTCCTGTTTGTCCAAACTCTCCCACCATAACGATCTCTTCTGGCCTCTAAAACGGTCACTCTATATGCTTGACCATTGTTATGATTGGTCAGTTTTCTGGCTGCAGCAAGGCCAGCCAAACCTCCACCTATGACTATCACATCTTTCTGAGGGTCTAACTGTTGTTCCTTTTCCTTAACATTTTTGGACTTTTTATCACCTTCCACTGATAGAGTTATACAGATGAAAGCTAAAGTCAATACACCAAACCGTTTGTTACACATTTTCTTATCTAAAAATTGTAAGAATAAAGATTATCAGAATCACTTTAAAATACCAATTATCAAAGCTGAATTGAAAATAGGCTCCTTACCTAAACAAAAAATTATATATTTGAACAAAAAAAAAAAAAAAAACAAAAAAAAAAAGTTAACCTAAAATTTCTCTGGCCTTTTGAGTTTAAAGAGCCCTAGGAACTTTGCTGTCTTTTCTGGAATCTCACCAATCAATCTAGGTGTGATGACATAGCTTTGTGAACTATAACAATGGATGTATATGTTGAAATAGTTAACTACCTTCAAGTCTTGTCATTAGAATGTAAGTCTTACTCTGGTTTAAAGCATCCTTAAAAACTCTTAAAATTTATTTTGTAGAAAAAATACATAAATAAAAACAGCAAAAAAACTGAAAAGGTAAGTCACTCAATAACTAGTGTCTAGCTTCTATTAAGAAAGGTTTTCAGGTTTGAGTCTTGGTTTGGCCACTGCATTCTTTTCCATTCAAGTTACATGGGCAAACTTGCCAACCCTAAGAGATAGCATACCAACAGGTTTGTCTGTAGATTAAACCAGTTTTATATTACTTCACAGAAAGCTTAACTGGTTGAGTGCATAGCTGTCTTGGTAACTCAGCTGGAAGAGCACTTGCTTATAGCGAGTACAGTTATGGGTTCACCCCAGTCAAACACTGCATTTTTTTCTTTCCTGTTACAGTTTGTTGGCCAGTGCGGGGGATGAACTGGTGGACTGGCTGATTATGGGCTATATGAAGTCAAACTGATGAAATTTAGGGAGAGATTTCCCATAGGAACATGGGAAACTCAAGAATAACGATGGAGGAATGTAATGGTCTGGGTAGCTCATTTGGTAGAGCACTTGCCTAAAGTGCCAGAGGTCCTGAAAGACTGAAAACTGATTTGGGAAATCATCTTCCACTTTTCTACCTTTGATAGTTGCCAACAAATAGGTAATTACCAACTCAAAGTTTAAAATTACATGTGATAAGGTTTAAGACTTTTTGTTGTTAAGTAGGTCTATGTCAAGAATGTCCTGTGAAAAGGAAGAACTGTGTTCTGGTACTGATTTTGTTGCTGCATTTTTTATTTTGTTCATAATTCATGATTTTTTAGTTCAGAATTAATTACACTGTAGCTAAAATAACATTAATTACTTAATTGGCAACTTCAAAATTATTTTTTAACGAATTGGCGTTAAAATCTGTGACCATGAATATTTTCGGTAAAATCAACTTCTGATACAAACAGCATAGTGGTTATTATTCTCAGATATTATACATAGACTGAAAGAACCACTTCCGCATAGAACATGTACTGTAGGACAAAGTGAAAGTAGGCAGTCATGAAAGCATGGCCGAAGACACATATACTATTTGTGAAAAAAATACGTTATGTTTGTACATTAAATTTGCTAAATGCAATGTTAAAATTAAAAAAAATAATTATTCATCTTAAATAATGTTACCTAGTGATTAATATATTCCCACTACCCACGGGAAAGTAAAAAATCTTAACCGGAAGTAAACTTCTTATGCTGTCACATGATTTTTCATTATACAAAATGGCGACGCCAGGAGATCCTCCCCCGCAAGATCCAGCACAAACGGTAAATATGAAGAGAATTCGCATTATGTAATGATACATTAACACAAAATTTCTTCGGTCCGTTTATTTCCAATTCTGATTATCATCTTTAAATGACATCACATCTTCAAAATAACGAATTTTTACCTCTTCTCTCGGCAAATACCTGTCACCTGTCTCTCAACTTGTGATTAAGTTGCTTATTGATTGATCACAAGGATGGAATGGACCAGATGACACACCAGAGCGCAAAGGCACTTGGTTCGAATCTTTATGTACTTGATCAGGTGACACAACTGAGCACGAAGGTACTTGGTTTGAATCTTAATGTACTGGATAAGGTCACACACCAGAGTTAGACCTGAAATACATGGCTCCAAACGGCTTTTTTATAATACTGATGTTGCCGTTTCCGAAACGGCAACATCAGTTTTATAAAAAAGCCGTTTGGAGCCATGTATTTCAGGTCTAACACCAGAGTGCAAAGGTAATTGGTTTGAATCTCAATGTACTTGATAAGGTTACACACCAGAGTGCAAAAATACTTGGTTGGAATCTTAATGTACTGGACCAGGTGACACACCAAAGCGCAGAGGTACTTGGTTTGAATATCAATGTACTAGATACGGTTACACACCAGAGTGCAGAATATTTGGTTTGAATCATTAAATACTGGATCGGGTGATGCACCAGAGTGCAAAGGTACTTGGTTCGTATCTAAATGTAAACTTTTACCAATGCCTATGATAAAGTCAGTCTGAAAGAAAAGAGTTGAGTTGAAGTAATGGTGTTTAATGTCCCAGTCAAGAATATTTCACTTATTTCGAGACATTGCAGCTATAGGTGAAAGTCCAGAAATTTTGCCTGTGTGTTGTTCTGATGGCATTATACAGCAGGATTCTTTTTCATGCCACACCTGCCATGACACGGGACCTTGTTTATTTTAAGTTCCCATCCGAAAGAACCGTCTGTAATGCAGAATGCTTGGCAAAAGAACAGTCACTACCCATAAATTAAGTCAAAATATTACTATATATAGATATAGTCGATTACAAGCGAGATAGAGTTTTCCTTGTCATGGGCCTTTAGTAGTCAATGGCTTAGTACCCGTAACCGGCAAAATGGACTAAGTGATCTATGATGATTATCTGAACTCTATATGTCACCATATAAAACGTAAAACAGCACTTAACCAACCCTCCAACCGATATTCATCAGTTCGTTCAAATTATAATTATCCAAACTCACAAAAATTACAATAACCATACTTTGATTGATTTAATTTGGTTTTACATCCCAGTCAAAAAATATTTCACTATATATCAAGACATCACCAGCTAGATGTAGCACAAAGTAAACAGAAACAGAACAAATTAGCACAGATGATATACATGTACATTTAAACATGTATATAATAATCCATTTATTGTGTTTATTCATTTGTCAACTTCCGATAGTGTTTAAAGGACGGGGTTCAGTGATCACGTGATCAACAATGTAAACAAACAGCTACTAAAGGGAAATGAGGTGCATTCAGCCATAAAATACACAACAGTTTGACACAAAAAAGTTAATATTTACATTCGCCAACTACATTTTATTTTCGCCAATTTTATTTTGAATTCGCCAGACACTTTCTATAAATTATATATTTGTCACTATATCTTGAAAACTATTTACTTTTTGTAGAGGCATGTATATTAGAATATTGTAGGTATTGCGACAACGATCATTATGATATATGGTTCAAGGTCATATGTTGAAAGGTCAAGGTCACAGCTGCAAAAGAAGACTTAAATTGCTAATTATCTTAAAAACTAATAACTTTTTGTATAGGCATGCATATTAGAATATTGTAGGTATTGCAACAATGATAATTTTGATATATGGTTCAAGGTCATTTGTTGAAAGGTCAAGGTCACAGCTGCAAAAGAACACTTAAATTACTAATTATCTTGAAAACTAATAACTTTTGGTATAGGCATGTATATTAAAATATTGTAGGTATTACGACAACGATCATTTTGATATATGGTTCAAGGTTATATGTTCAAAGGTCAAGGTCATATCAACATAGGAATACTAAGATTATTAATTATCTTAAAAGCTATTAATTTCATGCATAGGCATGTATATTCTAATATTATAGGTATTGACATGACAATCATATATGGTTCAAGGCCATATATGTTGAAAGGTCAAGGACATAGCTGCATTAGTATACTGAAATTGATTAATGATTTGGAAATTATTCATTGCACTACAGTTACTTCATGCATATTATATAAGCTACTTATGAATGAAATGTGAGTGGATATATTTCTGATTAAGTTTTGTGGGAGTTCTTAAGTTGAGAAAACTTTTAAAGTTTCTGTACGTAATATATTGTCTACTGCACTTTGCAAACAATATTGGACATATCTTCAGGTGAGCGTTAAGGCCCATGGGCCTCTTGTTATAGTACATTTATGATAAAATGTGCCAAAATGCATATTTTTGTGCACCAGGTAAAACCCTGTTAATCCCTCTTCCACAAACAGAACCATATGGTCAATTTCTCAACCAATTTACTGGGCTACCTTGCTTATAATCAGCCAGTCCCTTAACAAATTGCTGTTGATCTTTGACAATAAGACCAAGAAGAATTTATTATTTATTAGCTTATTATTTATTATGATTCCCCACCCAAAGGTGGGGAATCATATTGTTTTCGTTCTGTTTCTTCTTCTTCTTATTATTATTATTATTTTTATAATTTTTTTTCTTCCTTAAAATTGTCCGATGCAGAACTCGGAAACGGTATGATGGGTTTCGATGAAATTTGGTACCAACAATCTGCTATCTTGGTAGATATGGATAAATGATCAAATTTTTTTCTATCTCAACGGCTCAGCGGTCGGTGCGTGTAAATTGCGTAATTTAATTCCAAACATCTTTCTGTCCAATACGTACAAAGATAGATAACTCTTACAGAATCTTCTTCTTTCTTATTCAGTTTCTCAGATATATGAGCTCACGAAAAAAATGGGTAATCTGAATTAATGTATACAGTTAAAATATATCAAATTTTTATCAGCACTGCCAAACAAGTTAAACGCATCATTCATTCTCGTTCAAAATTTTAGGATAGGTTCCTGCACCATTAAAGTTTTACATCCATGGGTATTAATTGGGTGAGGGACAGGAAGATGGGGTCTTAAAAACAAAAGTCACCTATTTTTCCTTAAACACTTTGCGGTGTGCTATAAAACCGTATATAGGGCTTTGTCATAACTCATAAACTAATGAGATCCCCATCCCTAAAGTATATATTTTCTGGTTCCTAATGATATAATGAAAAGAATGACACTAATCAAAGACACCTAAGGTCCTTTCCCACTGAAGGGTAGGGCTGGGTGGTGCTAAGTTAATTTTAAACTGTTGAAATCCCCACCCCTAATTTATGTATTTTCTGGTTCCTTGTGAAAACTTGAATAGAGTGATATTAATAAAGGGCACCTAAGGTCATTTCCCACTGTGGGTGGTGCTATGTACATGTATAGCTTTTAAATAGTTAAAATCCTTTCCACTCATCTGTATATTTTCTTGTTCATTATGGACTTTTGAAAAGAGTGATAAAACCTCCAGGAAATCATTTTCAAGAGAGGGTAGGTGTGGGAAGCCAGAATTCTTAACACCCACCCTCAGTCAAGAAACACTATCTTATGGCATACTTGATTTCATTTCTTAAGGCAATTTTACAGGATTAAATTCCTATTCAAAGAATTGTAAACAAATTCAATAGCATTATTACATGTTTTGATATGGATAATTGCTTTAATCTCTTTGTCAATTATCCATTAATATGTAGGTTATTTCTACTTCACAGTCATGACACACGTCAATCAAATTTGTTGGTTAAACACCTCACAGTTCGTGAAATAGATTTGCTATCAATCAAAGTTGAATACCTGTCCAATCAAAATACACCAGCTAATAGAATTGCCAATTTAATGGATAGGACCTATGTCAGAAGACAGAACGCATGATTCTGATCTATTAAACTTGTATAATTTACATACATTTCGAATTATAAATTTATACATGCAGATTCGGACTCCCGTGATCAATTGGTTTCTTTTAACAAAAAACATTGTTGCAACAATGGGGTATGAGGGAATGAAAATATATATTAAAATGAATACTACTCAAATTATAATTGTACAATTCGATGTTAACTTTAAATTTACTTGTCTTCAGCCCTTTCTCTTAGTCAGCTTTCGATTACTAGTAATGGATACTATCAATCCATCTCGAGTTCAGTCCATCAGCAGGTGTATATTTTAGACAATATATAGATTATGGATGGTGGGGAATCATACGTAACTGGTATCCCAGTTACAATCTCTAGTTTATTATTATTATTATTAACACTTAACACTTGTAGTTTTGAAGAATGTTTACAAAATTTAAAGATTTTTTTTTGGACAGCCTAATGGTCCAACAGATGGTAGTAATGGTCCCAGAAGCTGGGAGAAACCTTGGTCTATTGATGAAATCAGGAAAGGTGCTAACAATTGGTCCTTGGCTGGTGATGCTGGGGTAAGTAAAAGTTAATTATTGTTAGCTCACCTAGCTTTAGCTAGCGTGAGCTTATGGTATGATGCGGCGTGTGTATGTGCGTGCGTGCGTGCGTGCGTGCGTCCGTAAACTTTACATTTTAATCTTCTTCTCCAAAACCACTGGGCCAAATTTAATGAAACTTGGTAACCATTATGCCTGGGTGAAGCCCTTTCAGATTTGCAAAAATGAAAGAGTTATGTCCCCTTGGGGCCCCATAAGGGGGGAAATAGTGAAAAAATTTAAAAATCTTCTCCTCTGAATGTACAAGAGATATACCTTAGTTATTTCATTTATAACATCCTTAGGTCATCTAGTTTCAGATTTGCACAAATGGTAGCCATGGGGCTCAAAATGGGGAAATTATAAGGTACTAAGCGGGGAAATTGCTTAAAATTATATTTTTGTCACTATATCTTGAAAACTATCAACTTTTTGTATAGGCATGTATATTAGAATATTGTAGGTATTGACATGACAACCATTTTGATATATGGTTCAAGGTCATATGTTGAAAGGTCAAGGTCACAGCTGCAAAAAAAGACTTTAATTGCTTATTATCTTGAAAACAATTGACTTTTTGTATAGGCATGTATATTAGAATATTGTTGGTATTGTGACAAAGATCATTTTGATATATGATACAAGGTCATATGTTGAAAGGTCAAGGTCACAGCTGCAAAATTAGACTTAAATTGCTAATTATCTTGAAAATATCAACTTTTTGTATAGACATGTATATTAGAATATTGTAGGTATTGACATGGGGATCATTTTATTATATGGTACAAGGTCATATGTTGTAAGGTCAAGGTCACAGCTGCAAAAGAAGACTTAAATTGCTAATTATCTTGAAAACAATTGACTTTTTATATAGACATGTATATTAGAATATTGTAGGTATTGACATACAACCATTTTGATATATGGTTCAAGGTCATATGTTGAAAGGTCAAGGTCACAGCTGCAAAAAAAGACTTTAAGTTGCTTATTATCTTGAAAACAATTGACTTTTTGTATAGGCATGTATATTAGAATATTATTGGTATTGTGACAAAGATCATTTTGATATATGATACAAGGTCATATGTTGAAAGGTCAAGGTCACAGCTGCAAAAAAAGACTTAAATTGCTAATTATCTTGAAAACTCTTAACTTTTTGTATAGGCATGTATATTAGAATATTGTAGGTATTGACATGAGGATCATTTTGATATATGATTCAAGGTTATATGTTTCAAAGGTCAAGGACACAACTGCAAAAAAAGATTTAAATTGCTAATTATCTTGAAAAATATTAACTTTTTGTATAGGCATGTATATTAGAATATTGTAGGTATTGACATGACAACCATTTTGATATATGGTTCAAGGTCATATGTTGAAAGGTCAAGGTCACAGCTGCAAAAAAGACTTTAATTGCTTATTATCTTGAAAACAATTGACTTTTTGTATAGGCATGTATATTAGAATATTGTTGGTATTGTGACAAAGATCATTTTGATATATGATACAAGGTCATATGTTGAAAGGTCAAGGTCACAGCTGCAAAAGAAGACTTAAATTGCTAATTATCCTTTTTGTATAGGCATGTATATCAGAATATTGTAGTTATTGACATGACGATCATTTTGATATATGGTTCAAGCTCATATGTTGAAAGGTCAAGGTCACAGCTGCAAAAGAAGACTTAAATTGCTAATTATCCTTTTTGTATAGGCATGTATATTAGAATATTGTAGGTATTGACATGACGATCATTGTGATATATGGTTCAAGCTCATATGTTGAAAGGTCAAGGTCATAGCTGCAAACAGAATACTTAATTTGCCTATAATCTTGAAAACTCTTAACTTTTTGTATAGGCATGTATAATAGAATATTGTAGGTATTGACATGACAATCATTTTGACATATGGTTCAAGGTCATATTTTGAAAGGTCAAGGTCACAGCTGCAAAAGAAGACTTAAATTGCTAATTATCTTGAGAACTATAAACTTTTTGTATGGGCATGTATATTAGAATATTATAGGTATTGACATGACAATCATTTTGATATACGGTTCAAGGTCATATGTTGAAAGGTCAAGGTCACAGCTGCAAAAGAAGACTTAAATTGTGTGGTATAGATTCAAATTGTATCCGACATATCTTTCCGAAATTCAAGATGGCTGCCAAAAAATAAAAAAATGGCTATTTTGGGTTTATTTATGTACGGATTTTGTTGAAATTTATAACATAGAAACTAGATGTTGGGGATAAAACATATGTAATGGGTTTTTCTGTACAATTTTCCATTTTTGCAATAGTTATGTAACATGCAAATAAGGTTTATTTTAGCCTAAATCTTCTGAAAGTACATGGCCAATCGAAAGAAATTTTATGATTAATAGTGCTTGTAATAATAGAAAATAAGGATATTGCTAGTGAGTTTGTTTACATTTTACTGATTGAATATTTTTAAAAAGAAAAAGCAAATAATAAATAAGGATGTGCCTGGTGAGCGATACAGGCCCTATTGGGCCTCTTGTTTTTAATACTGTAATGAAAAGTCAATAATTTCTATGATATCCCAATTTTTCATTGTTTTCTGATAACTTTTTATCATGTAATTGTGTATGTGCAACAAAGATAACATGGCATCAAATTAAAAAAAGAATTCTATAATTGTGTTGTTTTTTTAAACTGAAAAATTTATTAATAATCACCAGGGGCCATTTGGTCAAGGCTTGATTAGTTTAATCAATTGATTTCCAAAAAAAATCAATCCATTACACATTGATCAATACAAAACAACATATATTTATTAAACAGATTTCCTCCTTTTATTTATTTATTTTTAAAATTTTTATTATTTTTTTTTTATTTGTTTAATTTTGTTAAGATTTAATCCATTTTCAACACTGATGACTGATTTCACAACAAATTTAAATTATGTGGGATTCAAATTTTTACTAGTTCACTGACTATACTTATTAAGCATGGAACAACTGGCCCCATTGATTATACTGTTCAAGGTTTGAACAAGTGACCTACCCAGATGTTTATTGTAAACAAAATCCAATTAATTAGACTTTTTATTGTATAAAGTTATTTGATGAAATAATAGTCTCTTATTCTTTTTTCCAAATGGTCTTCAGTGCACTCTTACAGATCAAAGTGCCTCTCACAATCTAGGCTCGAAAAACACTCATGCAGATCTTAGCATGAGAAAGTTTGCCAGTTCCTTTGCTGAAGGTTGGCGGTTTTCTCTAGGCACTCTTGTTTCCTCTACCATTCTCCAGTATTAGGAAAAAAATCTTGACTGGAGCATAAAACACCAATGATCTAATCCAATGAAATCTAATTATTTTTTTTCCAGTTACTACAACATTTACAAGAGTTTTCACAGAGGATGATATCCAGAACTCATGAAATAGAGAAAGAAGTGGAAAGTTTACTGCATGAGACAAAGGTAATCTCTCTTCCTTCCATTCATCTCACTTCTCTCTCTCTCTCTCTCTCTCTCTCTCTCTCTCTCTCTCTCTCTCTCTCTCTCTCTCTCTCTCTCTCTCATGTTGAAGTCAGATTTCAGGAAATAATCATATTGCACCAATATGACATCACACTGATAATAGTTCTGCAATTTTGACCTGATTTATTGACCCTAATCTGGTCAAAGGCCAGTTTCTAAGCAAAACAAGAAATCAATATGCCACATAAGTCATATTTTTACTGATATTGGTTTTATTTTTATAATACCTTGACTTTTATAAGTTTTAAAGTTACCAAGAATACAAAGGACCAAATTGGTGTTTTACTTTGAAAACATAAAGTTAATTTTAACCAAGATTCACCATGCGGAATACAGACCTATATTTTATTGCACATTTTAGTTTAAACAGCTTCTTGTAGTTTTAAATGAATATTATTTGTGTCGTTATTTTTTTTAATTTGTGATAAAAGATTCTTAACCATTTTTTTTAAATTATAAAATATATACATGTAGAGTGTCGTTCATACAAAAAAAGTTCTAAAGAAAACTATTAATCCGTATTGAAGGTCACACGACCAGGTCTGGTCAGGTCAGACATGTCACACGTTATACAAAACACAGTTAGACAAAACAGGAAATAACATTATTTACATTGGTCATCATTATACATTATGTCATAGCTTTGGCTTCCTGACTTCAATGTCAGCAACCTGCCTCTTTGACCTTTAACCTTAGATATTTTACTTCAGATAGTTGTTGAGTAAATAGGTAAATATTTGTTTTTACTCAAGTTTTAAAAGAAATTGAATGCATCATTATAAAAAACAACAACATAAGTTTGATTTGAATTAGATTTGATTGGTAAAAGCTTATTTCAATTTTTTTTTGTCGTAAACATTTAGATTGAATTATTTTGATTTTATTTTGTAAAATTGTGGCATTTCTTGAATGTAATTTCAAATTTTCAAAAATAATATTTCATGCTCACCAGATTTGTTTTACATCACATATAAATTTTTATAGCTTCACCTGTAGTATACCTTATTGATTGATTGATTGATTGATTGATTGATTGATTGATTTATTTATTTATTTATTTATTTATTTATTTATTTATTTATAATGACCTCTTTCTTTACTTTATTTATTATTTTGTAAAATTTCTGTTTATTGTTTGCTTCACTATTTATTTACTTATTTATTTATTTATTTTTATTTCAGTTGACAGATGTTAGAGTCAGTAATGTGTTCAATGATTTTATAATGCTGGCAAATACACAGTTTGTGGAAAATGTAAGTAAAATATCTTTCTGAAAATTTTATGCCTTTCCACTTGGTATGGTTTTCCATTGTCATTTACATGAAAATTTATTGAAATTTTTAAAAAAAAAAAAGATACATATTTCTTTTGTTTGTTGTATATCTAGAATAAAAGATTGATTGATTGATTGATTTGATGTGATTTTACATCCCAGTCAAGAATATTTCACTTATATCAAGGCATCACCAGCTATAGGTGAAGTGACAGAAATTTTGACCTTTGCAGTGCAATTAGGACAGTGTGCAGGGAAGGTTTTTTAACTTGCCTTGTCTTCCATGACACAGGCATCAGTTTTTATGGTCTCATCTAGAATAAAAGACAAAAGTGGGATATTCTTGTTATAATCCAAGTCAAAATTCTTTCATTTGTTCATGTTTCAAGATGGAATGAAACCTGATGTTAATCCTCACAATAGTGACTAGGATCTGCCAGGTGATTCGAGCCATGCATAAAAGGTGCTGTGGACTGTAAGCTGACACCTATTTTTGGTTATTGTATATAAGTGTCTCATATTTTGGTTGGATATTAATTTTGATATATTGTTTTAATAGTGTTCATTTTATGTTCACCTTGATTAATATGTGACACTGTAATAAACTAATTTTCATTTATTATTATTTTTATTATTTAAAACGACTTGGAACCAAATCTTAATGCCAAGGTCACAAAGTGTGTGTTGTTTCAGTTTACAGTTTTTTTAAAGAGATATAAGTCACTTTCAGGCAATGTTTAAATTTGCACTACATGTATATTTGATTTTTTTTGTCTAGTTTTGTGCATTTATTTCTATATATTCAAAAAAAATAATTTTGGGCTTCATACTTTTATTTTGATAATTTAGAGAGTTTATGATGAAGATGTTAGTCAAGAAAATGCTGAGAAAGATGAAAATAAACCAGAAGAAAAGGTAAGATATTTATATACATGTACATGTATCATGCATATCCTGAAAAGAATTGCATGTATTTGGCATGATGATTGAGTTCTCAATTTTATGTTTTGAGCAAATGTTGATGATGAGTATCCTTTCAAAAACAATTCTTGATTTCAAAATTATTGTAATATAAGTAATGATACATTTTTTGACATAAATAATTGTCATTATCTACTGTCTTCTTATTATTTAGATGTTATACCAAGCACAAATATGAAAATTAGATAGGATTTGTATGTTCCATTGACAAAAAGTCAGAGACAAATTGATTGTCTGAAAAAGGCTCTCAGTGGTCCAGTGGTCTAAAGTGCACTTATATTACAGATCACAGTGCCTCACACTGCCTTGGTTCAAATCCCACTCGGGCAAAGAATTTTTGTTAGATCACTTGCTGAGGGCTGCTGGTTTTCTCCAGACTTTTGCATTTCCTCAATTTACCACCTATATATAAGTGAAAGAATCTTTGTTGGGCATAAAACACTGTTATTCCTATCCAAATTTTGTAAAGTTTGTAGGCCAGATAGAGATACATAGCTTGTCAGGATATCTTCTGCTTCAGTCAAAATTTATATTTTGGGGGAATGTTTGAACATATAATGGAGCTGTGAAGCATTTGTAAAATTAAAAAAACCAGTTTCACTTTGTAGGTTTGCAGTCATAAAAGAGGATTGGTAACTTGTACAACAATCTTCTTAAGTTTTTGAGTAATTACACATTTTATGCAAACATATTATTTGATGTATGGATACGAAGACTGAATTCGGTGACCATGTAGTGAAATTTGGTATTTCAAAATTATTCATTATATATATTTAAGATTAAAATTCATCTCATTTTCAGAGAAATATACCATCTTTGATCTTTGAACCATTGTGTAGGTATCATTTGTGTCTTTCTTACTTTGTATTCCTAATTGAAGGTCTCTCCTTATTACTGTTTGTGTTTTTTGGCGGTGTATCTGTGGGGGCATGAACCCATCTTGTTTAAAATGTATAATAATAAATCTTAATTACTTTAGGAAAAGACTAGAGAGCAGAGAGAAGCTGAGCTTATTCCGAAAGTAAAAGAAGCGTTACAGTATGGAGTCAGTGTGATTGATGAAGCTTTCGAGACATTAGATAGTAATGTAGCTAATTCTGACTCTGAGGAAGATGATACTGCTTATAGAGTTGACCCTATCCTTGAACCAAAGGTAAAACTGAAAAAATTACCCTAATTTCTTACCAAAAGTATTATTGGTACTAAGTGTCGTCGTAATTGATAGTAATGTAGCTAATTCTGACTTTGAGGAAGCTGATATTTCTTATAGAGTTGACTCTATCCTGGAACCAAAGGTAAATTTTTTAGAAATGACCTTACTCTTGTACCAAAAGTAATAATTATTCTGTGTTAACTGATGAAGCTTTTTAAACATTAGATAGCAATTTTGATTTGACATTGTGGACGATCATATCATTTATAAAGTTGACCCAATCCTCTAACCTTTGGTATAATGAAGTTATTTTTTAAATGAATAAAATATTACCTAAAATAAAGATATAACCAAAATCAGTAATTACCATGGCAACTATTTTAAAATTTATTTTAGGATCCATATATACATGTAGTTGGACCATTATAAATATAATGACCAAAATCAGTAGTTACCATGGCAACTATTTTTTATTTATTTCAGGATCCATATATAGTTAGGCCATTACCACACATGATAGGATTTCCTAACTTCATGCAGGATGATACTGTAGGCTTGGGAGATGAAGAGTCTGGTATGTTGTTTAGATTTAGTCATTTAAGCCACTTTTTTTTTCATTCTTCTGTTGTGTTTTATGCCTGTTCTTGTATGAAATTAATGCATTTGTCACCAGGAAATCAGTTACTTACTTTTCATCTCAATTTCAATTTTTTGGAAATTTTTTTTCCAACTGAAAATTCACCTTTGGTGAATTAATGGAAAAATACTTCACTAAGTTATTTCCTTTTCTTTTTTTTTTTTTGTTTTTTTTTAAGTATAAAATCATAAAAATGTAAATTTTTTTATAAATTTGTTTGTAGCACTTTCTTGTTTAAATGAAGAATCAGAAGCCAAGTGGTGCCTCTCATCACCTAGGTTTGAATTCAGTCTGAATAGATCCTTTAGTGAAAAATTGTCAGTTTACTTGTTGAAAGTTTACAATTTTCTTCAGACACTGATTATTTCCACCTGCCCATAACATAATGCTTTGATATATGTTAAGTCTTAATGGGGCAGCACTCCTTGATTTAAAATAGAAAACTTGGTTGGAGAATGAAATATGCATAATATGTGTGGACTCGAAAAGTATTTCACTTGTGGAAATAGTGTATTTCTGATTAAGATCAACAATTTTTTTTGGTAACTTTGAATGTTGATATTTAACTCCTTCACAGAATTTATAATTACAGCCTTGTGAGGTATAAAAAAAAGAATTTTGATTTTTTATTTATATTTGTATCAGATGAAGAAGAAACTGATCATGGCAGTATAAGTGAGAGTGAAACAGAATCTGAAGAAGAAGAGGAAAAAGAGAAAGAAAAGAAGGCTCAAAGTAGCCAATCAGAGGTAATTATGAAGCAAGGGTTTATTTACCTTGATGAATCAGAGGTTATTTACAAAAAAGCATTCTTGAGCCATTAGGTTATGAGTACAGAAATTGGTTTACAGCTGAATGAATGAAGGCAGCCAATCATAAGTGAGTATTCTGAAAAAGAAAGTTGGAGTTTACTAATCAATATTTGGAATACAAATTTGGAGTGTTAATCTGACCAATCAAAAATTAGTTTACAACTAAATGGATGAAGGCAGCCAATCATAAGTGAGTATTCTGCAAAACGAAGTTGAAGTTGACCAATCAATATTTAGAATGCCAGAAAAGGCAGCAGAAAACATTAACAACCAAACTGTTTTAATCTTAAGTTAATATTATTCCAAAATATATAGCAATTTAAGGTCATATTTTAGCGGCAAGAAGCAAGACAACTACAGTTAATATTTTCGATAGACTTCCAGGTTGGAAAAAATTCTATTTTGCTTATTTTCCCTATTTTTTGCTTACCTAAGTTATTTAGTAGCTTAGCTCATTCTCTAAGAATTTTAAGTTATTTTTCTTTATTTATCTGCAAGTTTTACTTTCTAGTTTGTTTTAGCTGTTTCACTTTTTTATTTTCTGCATGCACTATTTTTCTTATTATTTAAGTCTTCAGAAAGTGAAAGCGAAAGTGAAAGTGATTCTGATACTAAACCAAGAAAGATAAGCAGAACAAAAACACAATCAACAAAGGTATAAAGATACAATGATAATATAACACCTTTTTCTACTCTCGGTTGCCAGGTGGTCTAAAGTCCCTCCCACCGTCTGGGTTCGAATCCCACTCGGCACAGATCCTAGTATGAGAAAGTTTGTCAGTTCGCTTGCCGAAGGTTGGTGGTTTTCTCTGGGCACTCCGGTTTCCTCCACCATCCCAGAACTGACCGCCTTTGAATAAGTGAAAAAATATTGACTAAGGTGTAACACATCATTACTCCACTCCACTCTACACAGGTCTCGTACAAGTATGTCAAAAGTGCACGCTTACTTATAACATTGCCATTCACCAGCTACATGTAGGTTTGAATCCCACACTGACTCAGGCAGCTTCTAGTATTGGAAAGTTTATCAGCTGAAATTTGAAAGTTTATTCTCTGGGTACTCTGGTTTTCTCCACCATCCCAGAACTGACTTCATTAATATAAGTGAAAGAATGTTGACTGGGGCATGACACAAATTTAATAACTAAACTCTTTTAAGTATGTGATATCACAATTCTAAGAATTGTCTGAAAATATTATTGAATTTACAGAATTTAATTTTTGCCAGATACAAAAAATTACTGCCATGATTATGAAATAAAACAATAGCGTCAATCAAACCCCATAATTCAACATGGTCTTAAACATCAGCAGGCTTCATATAAAATATGGATTATTCAACACAAAATGGTTTAGAAAACCAATAATCAGTACTGAGTGTGTGAGATGAAGAAATCTTGACTTAAATTCTATATATGTGCACATTTGTTTGATTCTTGATTTTGATAAATGACAGATAATTTTTAAAAAAATTAAATGAGATCTAAAATATAAAATAGATGACTAGATATTGATTTTTGTAGATAAAACAATATAAAGGATTTTAATTTCAGAGTTCTAATTCAGAATCAAGTGGAGACTTGTTTGGTGGAGAGAAAGAAAGTGATGAAGATGAGGAGTCTGATGTTGAACAGGAGGAAAAACCAGCACAGGTACATATAGTGTTAACCTGGTGAGAGAGAGAGAGAGTAAAAAAAATTAATGGCTGAACCTTAACCTCTCAACCACCAAGCCTGAAGAGAGTGAGAGAGAGAGAGAGAGAGAGTAAAAAATTAATGCAAATTAATATTTATATTACTGGTTAACTTTCAAAGTGAAACTATGTTATTTTTACAACAGAAACCACAGGGGCCAGGAGGATTTGCAGCAGAGCTAGCAGCTAAACTAGGAACAGCACCACCACCACCACCACCAGCAGCAGCAGAAAGTGATGAGGAAGAACAAAAAGAAGAAATTACACCTAAAAAAGGTAAATGACATCAAAATGCTTTTACTCCCATTATATCTGTTATGTCTGTGTAGGTTGGATTGGATTAATGGTGATTTACAACCCAGTCAAGATTCTTTCACTTATATCAAGATGGTCAGTTCTAAGATAGCGAATGTAACTGTAGTGCTGAGAGAAAGCCACCAAACCTTAGGAAATCGAAACTGACAACATTTTTTAACAGTATGGTCAGCCTAAATGGGAATTGAACCACAGCTGTAAGAGGCATGTTTAGCCATAGTCTAGCTTCTTTGACAACTTGGC
Organism: Tegillarca granosa; assembly: GCA_029721355.1. NCBI lineage: Eukaryota > Metazoa > Mollusca > Bivalvia > Arcoida > Arcidae > Tegillarca > Tegillarca granosa. The sequence continues at coordinate 31,431,254 of CM056610.1, forward strand.
CTCTAAATTACCTATTGTTTGTGTTAAGATAATAAAGAAGACTGGAATACCAAGGAAAAATCACCAAACTTTGGCAAACTTTGGCAAACCTTTTCACACTAGGATTTGCATAAGATGGAATCGAACCTAGGCTGTAAGAGGCACTTTTAGCCATAGTCCGGCTTCTTTGACAACTTGCCTTTTGTTTATCCTTGTGGTTGTGTAGTAAATGTGTGTAAATCAACATTAAAAATTAGTTTTCACAAAATTCTGTATATTTTGTGAAATATGTACAATTTTTTTTCATATGATACTCTTTTTTTTAAAAATAAATACATTGTATCAAGCATTATACAATAAAACTTGTATATCAATGCCACCCATTGGACCTAAAAATATGGGCTTTGTAGACAGGTGGTTTTTATGTAGAGGTTCTTTTTGGTAAAAATATGATAATGTGTGATAAAGAAGGACCTGGAAACAGTGGTCAGGTGAAGTGGTCTTAATACAGAGGTGGACACTGTAGCAGGTGTCATACTTATGTTTTATAATATATATTTTGGTGTATGAAATTGAAATCTTAAAACATAATAGATGGGGCCACAATTAGAAATAGCTTTGTTTACCCTTGCCCTTCACATGTCACCTTGTGTGTTTACTAGTACATCTTCATCACTACGGCGTTTGTATGGCATTGAATAATAACTGTATAAGCGTCTTGACAACTAAGAAGGTTGGCGACTAAATCGTGAAAAGAGAAGAGAATCGAACCGGAATCTATTAGCACAGAATCGCAAAAAAAAAACACACACAGCATTTTTCAATAAAATTTTTTTAGTTGGCAGGATTCGGTCGTGCAAGGGGAAACAAACTATATTTTTATATTGGCCTGGTACTTAATGTTTTAATATGATTTTAATATTCATTGTAGAAAAGAAAAAGAAAGAAAGAACAGAATCCACAAGTAGTCATAAGAAAAAGAAACATAAAGAGAAACACAAAGAAAAGGAGGAAGGTAAAGTAAATTTTTTTTACATACTACATGTAGTATTAACTAAAGGTTGAATGATGTTTTATGTCACATCAGCAATTATTTAGCTATTTGTGATGAGACAGTTTTTATTAATGTCTGCTTTTAATCTAAACACAAGTTAATGTGTATGTACAAGTGTTTTTGATCTTTACTAGTGTAGGGGCCTTGGTGGCCAAGTGGTCTTGGCGCGCGCTTACCGATCACAGTGCCTCATACCGCCTGGGTTCGAGTCCCACTCGGGACAGATCCTAGTGTGAGAAAGTTTTCAGTTCGCTTGCCGAAGGTTGGTTTTCTCTGGGCACTCCGGTTTTCTCCACCATCCCAGAACTGACCGCCTTGAAATAAGTGAAAGATTCTTGACTGGGTCGTAAAACACCATTACTCCACTCCACTCTTTACCAGTGTGCTCTTAAGGCAACTGAAAAGGTGCTATTTACTCACCTGAATTGACACAGTTAAACACCACACACACACAAAAAAAACTTGATCCATTACATTTATACTGATGATCTACATTGTACTACTGTGCACCCATGGCAACTGAAAAGGTGCTATTAACTCACCCAAAATTTCACAGTTAAACATTGCAGACTGCTCAGTTCATCACACGGGTACTGAGACAAGCATTAAAAGCTTTTTGACAAGGAAAAACTGTCGAAAAAAGTTGAACCCACAATGGTGAACTCTGTTTTAATTTACTCCACTTGTAAAGTGTTTTTTCTTCACAAGTTCAACTCCTAAGATATTCAGTTTTTATTGGTTCTGATCCCCAGATGTTTAATTTGATAGGGTCGCCAGTGAGTTGTTCTGTTGTTGACATGTTCCATTTATAAATTAAGGATCCGAAGTATTTATACAACAGTCTGAGAAATTGACACTTGTTAAATTGTTTCATTCATTTATTCATTTAACCATTCATTTATTCACAAGTATTTGCATTTTCTGTGTATTTTCTTTCCCCTCTTGCCTTTTCAGATTATAATTTCTGTGTTATTATGTGATAGCAAATATGATGTAAACATCACATCATGTCAACTCATAGCAACAAACTAATGTAATATTTAACAGCAACATGGCTCTTACATCATTTTGTTATTTTTTTATAAAAAGCGTCTGAACAATTTCAATAATTAATTAACTAAAGATTTGTTATTTTTCTTCCATCTCAGATGCAGATTTATTCGGGAAATCCCCTGAAGTAGATGAAGATGACCCATTCAACACAAAGGGGGGACTATTTTCTACCCGTGGAGGGCTATTTGATGATGACAAAGAGGATGAGGTAAGCTTTATGTTTGGGATTGATTTGTGTTGCTCATTTTGAACTGTTACATTAATTGTGATTTTTAGCTTTATTTTGAACATTCAATTACAGTAAAGTTGATATTGGTAAAATAACATTAAGATGGATGATACCTACCTGATTTTGTCCACTTATAAAGGAATGAAATCTAAAATAATTTTTATTATAGTTTAGAACATATAATTATGTTGACCTCTCTTTGTCACAGTGGAAGACTAACTCGGTTAGGTTTCATTTCTCTTCTTACTGTGAAAATAACATTTCAATTAACCATTTTAATTATAGGGTGGACTTTTTGGTGATGTTGGAAAAAAGGAAGAAGAAGAAGAAGAGGAAGTCATAAAGAAAGGTAATTTAAGTTCCTTTAAAGAAGTAAGAGGCACAATTGAAGGGAGATAACTCTGAAGTTCATTTTGTGTTTTGTTATCTCATATTTTTATTTAAAATTTTCTACATTTGACTAATTTAACAAATAGAATATCCATACAAGCTTTATATTAAAGGTTTTCTGAACTAATACTGAAATAACATTTATTGAAACCTTTGTTTTAATATATAGAAAAATGTAAAATTCCTTTCTGAAAATTACAGACAGAAAAAAGGAGGGAAAATGGTGAAAAAATTCAGAAATATTTTTGTGAAATAGTATGAACTTTCTGTTACCTTCATAATTGAAATGTCTTGGTATGAAATATATGTACTTGTTTGTCCTTTCAAAAACAGAAAAAGAACCAAAGAGAAAAAGAACTATGAGTGGGAAGAAAGTCCCTCCAGGGGGTGTGTCTATATTTGGAGGTAAGAAATATCATTCTGCCTTCATCACTTACTGTTTATAGGATGGCATTGGTTGAAGAGTTATTTATTTAAAACTTTTACCAAAGTACCCCTAACCTCCTAGGTTTGAATCTCATTTGGACAGATCCTAAGAAAGATTGAAAAAGACTGACAAAGGTCAGTGATTTGTTCTTGGCACTCAAGTTTCCTCCACCATCCAAGAACTTACCATCTTGATATTAGTGAAAGAATCTTGAATAGGACATAAAACATCATTTTTACACTTCAATATTTTTTACTCATAAAGGTCAATTCTATTGTGTTAGAAGAAACTGAATTATTTTTTAAAAATCCTCAACATTTCAAAATAATCAAACTTTGTCACTTTATGATCTGCAAGCATGGAATTTAATTCTTGCAGGTGAGAAGCTCTGTTATCTGTAGCAGTTAAGACAACATGGCCACCGAAACCCATGTAGTCGATTAACCATTGTTACATGAAAAACGTCCATTGTAGAATAAATTCACTTAAGAAATTAAATGACTATTTTATGTTACTTTCATTAGATGATGGTGATGACTTATTTAGTTCAAAATCAACTGAAGAGCCGGCAGCTCCAAAACAGAAAAAGTCCCAGAAACAGTCAGCGCCATCTGGTGGTGGTGGTCTGTTTGATGATGATGAAGATGATCTGTTTGCATCAACATCCACTCAGGTTTCTAAAAAAGGTAATTGTTATGTAAGACCTTGTATGTTGTTACTATGGCAACAAAAAAAGGATATATTTGTAGAAAAGTACTGTGAAATCAATTTTTTAAAGGTCTCATTTTGATTTTAAGAAAAAAAAAAAAAACATTGCATGTGCTTGTATATTTATGATTTGTGGTCACTACATAAAGAATATAAATTTGTAATTATACACTATATTGTTATGATGAAAACTCGTTGATCAGGTTGTAAACAGATACAACAGAATATGGGAAACCATAAAAAGCATTGTTTTTTAAAAAATGAAGATTTTAGCAAACATTAAAAATTGGGAAATTTCATATTGCAGCATGTTACAAAGACTTGAAAATAAAATAATCAACTTTTTGAAAAATCCCAATTAAAGTAGTGCCCTAAATAGCTTTGCCACTTTCTTTCTTTATATTTTGTCCTTAATTTATTATCAAAACCCTCTATAATACCAACAAAAGTGACTGAACAAAAGATGACAATAAATCAAGATTTTACTGAATATCTTATACATGTACATTATGTCTTTCAATTTACATAACAATTACATTGCCAATTTTTACTAAATTAGCTATTACCCAGACAACAAAGCAAGCAGCAGCTCCATCAAAGTCAGACCTGTTTGATGATGAGGAGGATGAGGATGAAGGATTCTTTGGATCAATGTCACAACCAAAACAAAAACAAGACAAGGTGAACAATGAACAAGAACCAGAAAAGCCAGCATCAGCACCAACAAAGAAAAAGGTAAATTCTTATTAGGATAAGCTACGTTATATTTAAATGTATTAGCGTAACTACTCACCTGAAATCACCTACCATGTGACATGTAGTAATTCAGTGATTAAATGATCACTATAAACACTGCGTTGTTTAACAAAACAAATCCAAGCTTCAATTTAAAACAATAATTGTGTTGATGAACTTGTAGATGAAATTAAAAGCACACTTTTTGTAAGGTGGTCATCAACTTTTTTTTCATTTAGTTATATTTTTATTATCTGTAAGAAACGATATAATTTAGCCATGTGTTTTCCTTTCGAACTTTTATCTTTGTTTTATAGCAATGACATTCAAATTGTTCACTTTGCCCTGCATGGGAATAAATGAACTCTGTCTTTTAGGTCACTTCAAATATTCTCAAATCCATCAGAAACACGTGTAAGAGATCATGTATATAGTGTGTATTTAAGCAATTTTGACTTATTTTCAGCTTCCAGCAGGAGCTGTGTCCATGTTTGGTAGTGGACCTAATCCATTGGCTGCTGCCATTAAAAAACAGAGACAAGACTCGGATGATGTATGTAGAATAAAGTACAGTAAAACCTTGTTATAATGTTCCTTAATATCTTGTCACCTGGCTTGGCTTATCTTGTTACTTAATTTGAAAAGCACTTACCCTGTATGCTCATCAGAAATTTCTTAAGAATTGACTTCGTGTTTTTTGTGCGAACTTTATGTATAATCATTATCATGTGCTTTGACATGTGTTTTTATAAACAGGAAATCCTCAGACATCTGTTGTCAAATTGTTGTGTGTTCCTACACTCTTAGTTGTTACGTCACATAACTGCATGTTCAACAATGTAGTTATGAGGCTATGAACTAGCGAATCTAACAAGGGTTCACAGTACTAAATATTAGCTAAATCTCCTATGCATACTGTAAAACTTCAAATCATTGCCATCATTTACATTGTATTCAGGTAGATTTTTGTGTTATACAGGGGTTAGGCAATGAATCAAATGATATTTATATAAAAATAAGAAATGATAAAAACCTTTAGGACTTCAAAATACTATCATGTTGATTACACCAGCGGCCAACTTATCAAAGGGCATTATAACAAGGTTTTACTGTAAGACATGTATAACATAACAACAACTAATAAGAATAAGAGTCTATTTGTTCAAAGCTTATTTTACCAAATTGAAAATACGAATGTCAAAATAAACAGCATAATTTGTATTTATAGAAAGTGCAGTAGTACCTGGATTTTACAAGATCTTCTTTACTTATTGATAGTTTCTCCTCTGTTTTGGATCACCACTTTAAAATGTACAATTAAATAAGTCAACTCTTAAGAGCTTAAATGAAAAACTGATTTTGTTAAAACATTATTTATAAGTTATATAAACTTGCGATATTTATTTTAGAAATTTTAATACTTTTATAAAGTAGAAAAATTTAGCTGCACTTTGTAAATGGTCAAACTGTTAATGATTTTTTGTCATACATAGCTTTCTAAACATTTGTTCATTATATTTATCTTGTTTTCAGGAAGATGATAGGTCATCAAGGAGTGGTAGTGTAAAATCCAACCAATCAGGATCCTCAGCACATAAACAGGTAGAAGCTGTGAAGAAAGATGGCCGCAGTTCTTCTAAAAATAGTTTGTTTGATGATGATGCAGATGAAGATGCCTTGTTTGCAGCTCCAACAAAACCAAGAGCAGACAGGTAATGTTCTTTTTAAGAGATAATAATAATTTCTGATTTGTTCTTTCCATTTAGCATTTCATGATCATAAGTTTGCTTTGAATGGCAATGAAAAATATATTACTTTTTGTCAAGTCTGGCATTGCCATGAGGCAGGACTTGGGTGTTACATTGGTGTCGTCGTAGACGGCAGCATGTCAAAATGTGAAAGTTTATGTTAAGGTCATGTATTTTCTACTCAATAAAAAACTAACCAGGCAAGACATTTAATTCTGTGGAATTCTTGTTTTATGGTATTCCTTTATTTTCTTTCATTTACTTTAAAAGCATTAATTTGTTTTGTTAGATCAATTAAAATGTGCTGAATATACATTCAGCTGAGTTTAATTGTATTTTTTCAATTGGAGAAATAAATATTTTTAGACAAACTGTTTTCTGTTGTATAATAACATTTTTTATATTTGTTTTTATTCCAGTAAATCAAAGTCACCTGGAGATGGAGGATTATTTGGCAGTTCTAAACCTTCGGCAGTAAGTTATATATAAAATTATCTTTATGAAATTCATTTTTTTTTTTTTTTTTGGTTGTGGAAAAATGAAAGAATTGGACATTTGCACATTGCTTAATTTGCTACACAAATATTGTTACTGTAATTTCATAAATATTCTTCAGGTTTAAATTTTGTGGTTTTGTAGTTTAAACAAATGTTGTTGGGATAATTATTTTTTGGAATTGAGATTTGTAAAAAGAAATCTATTTGTAATTTGGTAACTAAAAATTTTCATGGATATTAAATTTTGTGGATTTCATACAAAAATAGTAAGATTTAATTCTTTTTAATTCTGATTTTACAGTTTGAGTGCTAAATGTCTCATTCTTTCATTTTTCTTAATAAAAAATATTTTCACTTCTTCTTATTCACTTTATAAAATGTTTTAATTACAAATCAATTTTTTAACAACCATAGCAAGTTCAAAAAAATTACATTGCTATGGCAACAAATATAGAAGTCTCTGTGTGATCCATGAAAATTTATGATTTTACATAAATATTCATGCAATATTGAATTTGATTGAATGAGTCATGTGCTTAATTTAAAAAATTCAATATTTTTGAAAATGAATTTTAGACTCTTTTCACACATTAATCCTAAATAAATCATTTTTTTTAATAGATCACAGTGCCTCTTAAAGTATAGATTTGAATCTCAATTTGACAGATCCTGTTGTGAGAAAGTTTGTCAGTTCACTTGCTGAAGGTTGTCTTCTTCAGGAACTCTGGTTTCCTCAACCATCCAAAAATTTATCACCTCGATACAAATGAAAAATCTTGACTGGGCATAAAACACCATTACTACACTTTACTTCACTCAGATTTTACATTTTACTTCCACAATATATAAAATCATTTTTAATTTTTTATTATTTTACCATTATTATATTTTTTTTGTTCAAAAACAGAAACTTGGAGGTAAAGACCAGCGATCAGGAAGTTTATTTGGAGAAGATGACGATAATGATGATGATTTATTTGGAATATCATCAAAACCGAAAGACAGGTAACTATGATTTATAACTTTCTGCTGAAATTTAACGAATTTTCAATTTTGCTTCAATGAAAAGGAATGTTAACCTTTTGTCAATGTATAAAAAGTAGTTACAGGGACTTACAGAGGAAAACTTAAAAACTGATGCCCCATGTCACAGCAGGTGTTGCATGTTAAAGAACCCTCCACTGACATTGCCATAAGTGCAGCGCGAAGGTCATATTTCTGGCACTCCACCTATAACTGGTGATGTCTCAATATAAGTGAAGTGTTCTTGACTGGAACGTTAAACTCCATTAAAAAAATCAATCAAACCAAAAGTCTGGATTCCAGACAGAGATGAATTCTTACCTGCCCAAAAACCTAGTTTGGTGTTACAGAAAATGGTTCTACATTTTTGGATACAGGTCATATCATAAACCAATTTATTTTACATTGTCCATTCCCCTGATTAGTTCTTAAAAACTTCAAATGAAAAGCAGCTTTATTATTTGCAGTGGCAGGGTAACCAATTTCCGTTTTTCCATGCTATCTTGTTAGTTCTGGTAAAAGGGAGATAACTCAGACTTACTTATTATGTACATGTATACCGACCCTGATTGCAATGATAAATTGCTGCATTGCTTATAGTGGACATTTCTGTTTTTTATTTGATTTTTTTCGTTAAGAGGCTCAAGGAGTTGAGTAATGGTGTTTTACGCCCCAGTCAAGATTCTTTTACTTATTTCAAGGCAGGCAGTTCTGAGATGGGGGAGGAAACCGGAGTGCCCAGAGAAAACCACCGACCTTTGGCAAGCAAACTGACAAACTTTCTCACACTAGGATCTGTCCCGAGTGGGATTTAAACCCAGGCAGTGAAAGGCACTGTGATCGACACACATGCTATTTATACCACACAGCCACTGAGGCTGCAATTGATTTAAGAAAAAGATAATGTAAACGAGTGGGATTGGAACCCAGGCGGTGAGAGGCACTGTGATCCATATGCTTTTAGTGGGCATTTCTGTTTTTTATTTGATTTTTGTGTTTAGAGGCTCAAGGTTCTTCATCTAAAATGTCCTGAATTGTGGAGACAATATTTTATGAATTATAATAACTTTTTAACATTTTTCATTGAAAATTTGAAATAGAATTTTAATTTTGAGTTTAAATTAAAAAAAATTATGAATTAAATTGAAAAATTTGTAAAATAGATTTAAGATATATATAACAAAATTCAAAATTTGTGAAATAAATTTAAAATTTGTGAATATGACAGCTATGCTTATTTCAATTTTATTAATTTTTAGCTCAACTGGCTAAAGCCAGCTGAGCTTATGGCATGGTTTTGCGTGCGTCCGTGCGTCCGTGCGTCCGTGCGTGCGTGCGTAAACTTTAATCTTCTCCTCTGAAACCACTGGGCCAATTGGAACCAAATTTGGTGTGGAAGGTCCCTAGGTGGGGTAGACCAAAGTTTGTACCAGGCGACCCCGCCCGACATCCAAGATGGCCGCTGTTACTATAAATAGCGAAAACACATAAATAGCCATTGCTGAGTCATTTTTTAACCGATTTTGTTCAAATTTGAAATGTAGAGAGTAGATAGCGGGGCATTCAACATATATAACGGGTTTTTATGAGAAATTTTTCGTTGACCCGATTTTTACGAATTATGCAAATGAGGTGTAATATTTAATCAATTCTTTGAAAATCTTCTCCTCTGAAACCACTGGGCCAATTGGAACCAAATTTGGTGTGGAAGGTCCCTAGGTGGGGTAGACCAAAGTTTGTACCAGGCGACCCCGCCCGACATCCAAGATGGCCGCTGTTACTATAAATAGCAAAAAACACATAAATAGCCATTGCTGAGTCATTTTTTAACCGTTTTTGTTCAAATTTGAAATGTAGAGAGTAGATAGCGGGGCATTCAACATATGTAACGGGTTTTTATGAGAAATTTTTCGTTGACCCGATTTTTACGAATTATGCAAATGAGGTGTAATATTTAATCAATTCTTTGAAAATCTTCTCCTCTGAAACCACTGGGCCAATTGGAACCAAATTTGGTGTGGAAGGTCCCTAGGTGGGGTAGACCAAAGTTTGTACCAGGCGACCCCGCCCGACATCCAAGATGGCCGCTGTTACTATAAATAGCAAAAACACATAAATAGCCATTGCTGAGTCATTTTTTAACCGATTTTGTTCAAATTTGAAATGTAGAGAGTAGATAGCGGGGCATTCAACATATGTAACGGGTTTTTATGAGAAATTTTTCGTTGACCCGATTTTTACGACTTATGCAAATGAGGTGTAATATTTAATCAATTCTTTGAAAATCTTCTCCTCTGAAACCACTGGGCCAATTGGAACCAAATTTGGTGTGGAAGGTCCCTAGGTGGGGTAGACCAAAGTTTGTACCAGGCGACCCCGCCCGACATCCAAGATGGCCGCTGTTACTATAAATAGCAAAAACACATAAATAGCCATTGCTGAGTCATTTTTTAACCGATTTTTTTCAAATTTGAAATGTAGAGAGTAGATAGCGGGGCATTCAACATATGTAACGGGTTTTTATGAGAAATTTTTCGTTGACCCGATTTTTACGAATTATGCAAATGAGGTGTAATATTTAATCAATTCTTTGAAAATCTTCTCCTCTGAAACCACTGGGCCAATTGGAACCAAATTTGGTGTGGAAGGTCCCTAGGTGGGGTAGACCAAAGTTTGTACCAGGCGACCCCGCCCGACATCCAAGATGGCCGCTGTTACTATAAATAGCAAAAACACATAAATAGCCATTGCTGAGTCATTTTTTAACCGATTTTGTTCAAATTTGAAATGTAGAGAGTAGATAGTGGGGCATTCAACATATGTAACGGGTTTTTATGAGAAATTTTTCGTTGACCCGATTTTTACGAATTATGCAAATGAGGTGTAATATTTAATCAATTCTTTGAAAATCTTCTCCTCTGAAACCACTGGGCCAATTGGAACCAAATTTGGTGTGGAAGGTCCCTAGGTGGGGTAGAACGAAGTTTGTACCAGGCGACCCCGCCCAACATCCAAGATGGCTGCTGTTACTATAAATAGCAAAAACACATAAATAGCCATTGCTGAGTCATTTTTTAACCGTTTTTGTTCAAATTTGAAATGTAGAGAGTAGATAGCGGGGCATTCAACATATGTAACGGGTTTTTATGAGAAATTTTTCGTTGACCCGATTTTTACGAATTATGCAAATGAGGTGTAATATTTAATCAATTCTTTGAAAATCTTCTCCTCTGAAACCACTGGGCCAATTGGAACCAAATTTAATGTGGAAGGTCCCTTGGTGGGGTAGACCAAAGTTTGTACCAGGCGACCCCGCCAGACATCCAAGATGGCCGCTGTTATTATAAATAGCAAAAACCCATAAACAGCCATTGCTGAGTCATTTTTTAACCGTTTTTGTTCAAATTTGAAATGTAGAGAGTAGATAGCAGGGCATTCAACATATTTAAAGGGTTTTTATGAGAACTTTTTCGTTGACCCAATTTTCAAGAATTATGCTTAAGGTGTAATATTTAGTGAAATCTTTGAAAATCTTCTCCTCTGAAACAACTGGGCCAAGTGGAATGAAATTTTGTGTGGAAGGTCCAAATGTCAGCCTGACTAAAGGTGGTACCAGGCAACCCGTCCTGACATCCAAGATGGCCGTCATAACTAAAAATAGAAAAAAAAAGACCATTGTTGATCTTTTTTTCCACCAATTGAGCTCAAATTTTAAATATAGAAAGTATACTGTATGGGATTCAAAATATATGATATTCTTTTCTGAAAAAATTTTTATTGACCCAATTTTCAAGAAATATGCAAATTAGGTGTAATATTTAGTAAAATCTTTTCCTCTAAAATCACTGGGGGAATTGGAACCAAACTTCCTGTGGAAGGTTCCTACATCGGCCTAAAAAAAGTTTGAACCAGTCTAAGATGCCTGTTGTTACTAGATATATATATATATATATATATATATATATATATATATATATATATATATAAAAAAGCCATTGTGGATCTATTCTAAGCTCAACTGGCTAAACCAAGCTAAGTTTATGGCATAGTGAAGCATGCCTGCATGTGTGTGTTGCAAAGTAGGCTTTATTGAAGCAAAAATGGTCATAAGCTCAATTTATTTCCCATCTTAAGCTGATGAACCAATTATGGTAACCACATCACATTGTCTTAAAGGCACCACAGTGGCTGTGTGGTCTTAAACATTCGATGTTACGAATCACAGCACCTTTCACCCCTGACATTGTGCATTAATGCCAAGTGGGCTAGCACTTCATCTTTGAAAGTTTGTCAGTAAACTTGCTGCTTGGTTGTGGTTTTCTCCTATAATCCAGTGTCCTCCACCATTTCCAAAATTGACAGTCTCCATATAAGTGAAATATTCTTGAGTTGAACGTTAAACAGCATTTCAATCAAAAACAAACATTGTCTTACATATGCAGCCAGTTGAGCATCACAGGCCCTATTGGGCCTCTTGTTTTACAGTGGGAAAAAGAAGCCAGTTGGTGGAGTGTCACTGTTTGGTGGTGCAGATGTCCTTGGAAAGAAAACACAAGAAGCAGAGAAAAAGGTATTTTTAAAAATGCAGATCTAGAGATAAAGCTTTACTATAGTTTGATAAAATTTTATACATATTTAAGCCACCTCATTGGCTTAGATGTCCAATGCATACACAATCATAGCATCTCTAAGAGCCTAGGTAGCCACTGCGGTAGCTCAGTTGGTAGAGTGCTTGCTCTGTAAGTGGAAGGTCGTGGGTTCGAACCCCGGCCGGGTCTGACCCAAGACTTGAAAGTGGGAAGTAACTGTTCTTTCGAAAAGCACTCGACATTACGAAATGAAAGTCACTGTTCTTTTGGATGGGAACTTAAAATAGACGAGGTTCCGTGTCATGGCAGCCATGGCATGATAAAGAACCCTGCTGTATAATGCCATCAGCGCAACGCACAGGTAAAATTTCTGCACTTTCGCCTATAGCTGGCGACGTCTTGATATAAGTGACTGGGACGTTAAACACCATTACTCAACTCAACTCTAAGAGCCTAGGTTTGAATCCCATAAAGGGCACATCCTTGTCAGTTCAGTTACAAAAGTCAATGGTTTTGTCTAGGCACTTAGATTTCTCCGCCATTTCTAAACTGACCTCAATTAGATAAATAAAACAATTTTGACTGAGGTGCAAAACACCATTACAAAGCAGCAGGATATTGTCTGATAAAATTTAAAAATGCACTATAAGAAATATGCAGATGTAGATATTCCACTTTAGTGAATATACATGCATGTTTATTGAGAGTTGTATCTCAATATTCTAAATATTGCTGATTCAGGCATACATTTAAATATCTTCTAAATTTCAAAATACCATATTTATTGTTAATTCTTTGTCACTCGATATTAAAAATGCCAATTTTTATGTATTTTAAAGCAATACACATATTATTTGAAAAAAATTGTTCGCTGTAAATTTTTGAATTTTCGTAATAAAATAACAGGGCAGGGAAAATAAAAATTTCATACTAAAACTCACAAAGGCAGACTTTCAACACAAAAATAGAAAGACAAAAATAAATCTTATTGTACCTCATGGAAAATTCTTACACTATTATTGGTCAATTTTTAATCATGTTGTATGAAATAATTCAGAGTGTTTGAAGCAGCAGTCAACATTGCAATGTTCACCGCTAGACACGGAAACTTACGAATGTCCATCATGGAAACTACCGAGTGATCCTACTTAAGATTACGTCATCTATAGACCAGTGACTTCTAGAGTTCTTTGTTATATGCAATTTTATGCATCTTAAACAGACTTTGACGGAATTAAAGGTGAACGAAAAAGCTTTTTGTTTGGAATAATAAAGTAAATAATGCCCTTGGTTGAGGGAAATATGGAGAATTGTCTACCCGAGGGAACTTTATCTCCCTCAGGGAGACAATCCTCCATATTTCTCTCAACCAAGGGCACTATTTATATAATATTCTTTTTAATAAAACAAGTGATACCATAAACAAACTTTGTGAAGCTTTTGTATGATGCTTTTTATAAAGGAACCTGAGAAAAAGCCAGAGCCATCAAAATCAGCAGCAACTTCAAAGAAATTATCCCTGTTTGATGCAGACGACGATGAGGACGATTTGTTTGGTGGTAGTGGTGAAATTCCAAAAACAACTGAACCAATAAAAAAGACAGAAAATAAACCTGCTGAAACAGTAAGTATTTATTACAGTAAAGGCTATATTATATTTTGACCATTTACATAGCATATACCAGTATTTTGGCCGTTCAGCCAGCATATACCAGTACCTATCTATCGAGGCATAATTTGACTAGCTCTCATTGTATGGTATACATGTATACATTTGTATTGATAAAGCATTGTTAAAGTTTTGAATATTTTGGGCATAGCAGTTTATAAATTCTTAATTACCAGCAAGACTTTGTCGTTTTTGTATAACATTTTATTAATGTTTGATATACTGATTGTACATACATCTATATGTTTGTTGATAAAATACAGGTTGAGTTTGAGTATTTTTAGCAAGGTGGTTGTAGAATGGAATCGCCAATGTACCACATGATACCTCATAGTGTTTGTGCGGGACAATTATTCCATTTCATTCCGCACAAACATTAAGAGGTATTGATCATGTGGTACACTGGCGAGTTCCATTATTGAATTATTTTGTATTTTATATGAGCCCTATTGTGGTAGTTTGAATTTTCCACAGCAATAATCAAAATCCTGGCTTTTTTTCTCTTTTAAAATCCTGTGGGTAATAGAACAAAACCTAAATTCATTGCCACTGCTTAGTCAGGCTTTTGCATAATAAAGGGATTTGGTGATAAAATGCCATGTATAATAACAAATAATAACATCTTCAGAAATGACTTCAAAATCCTGGGATGATAAGCTAGGTGACATAGTTATGGAGGCTTTTCATAATGATGTTTTTTACTGTATATTATATACAAATGTAACTAATTCACTTTCCAGAAAAAATCTTCAGGTACAGGATTATTTGGTGATGATGACATTTTGTTCGGAAAATCTGAAGAGTCTCCAGATGTGGATTTGTTTGGGGATAAAGGACAGCTGTCTACATCGCCTCCCCCAGCAACTGTAAGTAATTGTTCTGTACATCACGTTTTTTTGTCTTTCCCGAGTAGGTAGTGACAGTGAAATATCTTGATTTTGTACTTTTTAGATGAGGTGATTTTTAGGGTTGTAAGTTTTTTTCATCAACTCATTTATTTATTTATTTATTTATTTATTTAATTAATTAATTAATTAATTAATTAATTAATTATTTATTTATTTATTTATTTATTTATTTATTTATTTATTTATTTATTTTATTTTATTTTTTTTTTTTTTGATTAATCTTTAAAATGATAGAATTGCAAAAAATATTAATTACAAGTCAAAATTATATGAATTGAATAATAGAAAATTTTAACTCTTTATGCAGAAAAAAGTCATTTCAGATTATAATGAATTAGTTACATTTTATGCCCTTAAACACTTATGCCGATCATCATCAGTATTTATAAATTGATGTAAAAATAGTCTTTGGCTTTGAAATTTATTCATTTTGATGAAATTGATAAGTGTGTGTGTGTGTGTGTGTGTGTGTGTGTGTGTGTGTGTGTGTGAATTAAAAGAATTATTTTTTAATTTTGATTCCAGAAAGCTCCAGAAAAATCAGTGACTCAAAAACCACCTGCAGCAAAAGTAACATCAAAGGCCAGTAAACCAAGTTCTGATTTGTTTGATGAAGATGATGAGGACGATTTATTTGGTTCATCGTCATCATCAAAGCCAACCTCAGCAGGTGCTATAGATGTTGGCGGTGTAACTATATCGGAGAGTACAGACACTCAGCCACAGGTAATATTCATGTACATGTATATGAATGTGTACATGTAATGAGGAAGAATGAATATTCAAGAGCAAACTGATTTAAAAGATGATATGCATCACATCACAATTACAGGTGTTTTGCTTGTTAAAAACCAAACACAAAACAAAAGAAGACCCAATTAAATTATGAGATTAAATTCACCATGTTTGTTAAATGTGCTCCTTCAAGATCAGTGAAAAACCCAATCTAAGCAAATTATTGCTGGATCAATGCACGGTAGACTTCTAAACAGTAGTTAACCATTTAATTCATTTGATAAATTTGTTGGGAGAAAGTAAGAATAAAATACTGTTCAACATACTTAAACATAAATTTTTGTCGAGCCTGGCATTGTAATAAAACGAGACTTGGGTGTGACTTTTCCGGTGTTGTCACAGGTGGCAGCACCTGCATGTCAAAATGTATAAGTTTATGTTAAAATAATGTATTTTCTACTCAATCAGAAACTAACCAGGCGAGACATTTAAATCCATGGAATTCTTGTTATACTTTACATTGCCTTATTTTTTCCATACAATCTTATTTGAACAATAAATAGGCAAATTTTCAGTACAAATGTTTACATTTTAGACACTTCCGTCAACAAGGGAAAAAAACCTGGAAACAATCTACTCTTGTAATTTATGCACCCTCTAAACTTTAGTTCTATATTTCTATAAATTACATAGGTTTTTATGTAATATCTTAAATGATTGATGTAAGTTGATGTCTTCTCACAAGTTAATTCAAATCTGGGGACTCAGTGGTTCGTTCAGTGGTCTAAAGGACAGGCTTAGAAATCTGCTGCCTATATTTATCTATAGTTTCAAACACCATCCATACAGATCCTAGTGTGAGAATGTCCATTGATGGTTTCTACAAGAACTCCAACTAGTACATTCTTTGATAATCTTTTGTTCTAGATTTTCTAGACATAGTCCTAGTTTCACAATCATTCACTCAGTTGAGTATATACTGAACTCAAATATTCATATTTTTCCCTCATCTTTATTTTAAAAGTTTTAAGTTTTATGAGACAATGCTTTGTTTTGTTCAACAAACCTACACTAAACAATCAGAACAACAGATCATAGCACCTCTCACCGCCTAGGTTCCAATCCCACTCAGGACAGATCCTAGTGTGAGAAAATTTGTCAGTTCACTTGTCGCAGGTCGGCGGTTTTCTCTGGACACCCCGGTTTCCTCCACTATCACAGAACTGACCGCCTTAAAATAAGTTAAAGAATCTTGACTCGGTCGTAAAAAAAACATTACTTTACTTCACTCCACTCTTTATAATTACCAAATAGTATGTATCTATTTCACAGGAAGAGGAACCACCAAAATCTAAGAAGCCAGTTGGTGGTGTGTCTATGTTTGGTGGTGCAGGAGGTGCAGATTTATTGTCAGCATTAAGGAAGAAAAGAGGAGCCTCGCTGTCTGACGAAGAAGAACAGGAAACTAAAACAGGTAATTAACTAGCCTTAAGCAGTTTGTCTGATGTTCCTTCTCGGATAATGACATTACTAATTATTAATGTATGTATGAATGACTTTAAAACATCATTTTGAAGTTATGGCAATGTTCACAAGAATTGTTAAAAAAACTGGTTTTTTGTAGCCCACAAACAGGACCTCAAAACTTGGTCATTTATCCCACCACCTCAAGTTCCTAGGCTTAATATACTTTTTGTTGCCTGTTACCTTGCCGTGGTGGTGCAATCCTTCGTCTAAAGAAGCCAACATAATTAAACACATACAGTCTAACCTGTGTTAACGGTCACCTGTCCATAACGGTTACCTCCGTTTAGCGGCCAGTTTTCGACCAGTCCCGTGTCATTTTATTATATAAAACACCTTTCCATAGCGGTCACCTGTCTAATGTGGTTAGCGGCCACTATTTTCTGTCCCTTATAAACTCAATTTCTGTCTATAACGGCCAACAACATAAAACCAGAAGTGGAGTTATTTCCCTTGGAAACGTGTTATTTCACTTCCTGGTCATGAAGAAATGTTGACATGTGATATATCCAAGCCAAGGCATGGCTTCTCGGTGACAGGTTTAATCCCTTGATTAATGTTATCAAAACAATGGTGGACGTCTTGTCCACGGTACCGACAAAGGAGTATAAGCCGAATTCTCCACATTAAACATTACCGCTAGTTAATTGCTGTTAATTATCCATGACACGTGGGAATCACATTGGAATAGTAATTTTTTTTAAAATAAGACTAACGATGGTAGATTTTATTACTTTTATCATGTCAGCGCGGATGAGAAAGCATTAACTTTGAAAGACATGGTAGAGGTCATTAGAAAAGAAAATAATCTTGTTAAAAATATCCGAAATTCAGCAATTTATGAATCGATCAAATTGAAGTTTTAATTTTAATTTGGCACTGAAATAAATTGGATAAAATATCTCTCTCTCTCTCTCTCTCTCTCTCTCTCTCTGTCTCTCTCTCTCTCTCTCTCTCTCTCTCTCATTTTTCTTAATTTTTTCACTTAATGAAATTCATTTAAAATATTTTTTAAAATGCATTTAATTTTCTACCTCTAAAATTTTCAAATTTATAATAACACACACACACACACACACACACACACACGTTTTTAAATCAAGTAAATTTCATGCTAAATAAATATATATACATATATTTTTCTAATTGTAATTGTTACAATTCAAATCTCTCTCTCTCTCTCTCTCTCTCTCTCTCTCTCTCTCTCTCTCGTGTTTAATTATATTTTTGCATTTATTTTAGTTTACTTGTATATTTTTTATGTCCAGTCAATCTTTCATGCAAGGGGAGATAATTTGCCTAAATATTGCAAACCTGTCCATAGTGGTCACCTGTCTATAGTGGCCACTTTGGCCTGGTCCGACAGCTGACCACTATAGACAGGTTTGATTGTATTTACATTGATCTGCTGGATTGCTGTGTCATAAATGTTAAGAAAATGTATATCTGTAGATTAAAACCAGATAATATATGAATAATTTTGTATATTTGTTATTATGTTGTAGAAGCTCCAGTCAAAACAGAAAAAGAGAAACCATCAATCCCTGAAACTAAGGCTCCAGCTTCTGTAACCAAGCAACAAGAAAAAGTGACACCGAAACCTTCAGCAGCCCAGACGAAACCAGTCAAAGGTATCAATAATCGTCATTTCTGTGTGTTTATAAATAACATCAATATTTTCTTTTCATAATGTGTTATGTTTTGTAATTTTTCATTGATAAATTTAACATTCACGTTTCCTTCTTTTTTGTCCCTGATTTTTAAAGACATAGTGTGCACAAGAAACCTTCCGAAAGCTGAACCAGACATTTACAGAAGTAAGAATGCAATTGCCTGTGATATAGACAAGCAAAAAAGCTTACAGACAGGTTCTTGTGCGATTCTTAAGAAGTTTTACATTTAATGTTACATGTATATACCACACCTTAATTTATTTTTTCTGTTGAATTTTTTTTAACTGTTTAAGGCTGTACATGTTGATAGAAATTCAAGTACACATGTTGATATATTGAAGACAAAAAATTATACTGATTTATCAATATATCACAATTTTAAAATCTTATGAAAAATTAATTTTTGTTCATGCTTGATTTTAGGGTTGATAACTACATGTATGTTTATGATATATTTTAGTATTTCATGTAACATGGAGACATTCTGTTACTGAAACTATCTGCAAACTAGATGTTCTTTATGTCTTTTGGTTTTAAAAACTGTAAATTTTTTTCTTAACAATGAAATTTCAACCCCAAAAGTTAGACACAAGTAACAGCCATTTTTATTGGTATCAATACTTGAAGATTGTATCAGTGATTTTGTATTGATTATATATTGATATATTGATCTATCAACAACAGACTGATGTAAAATTATATTGCTTTAATAAGATCCTTTGTTCGATGAAGATGATGACGATGACGATCTGTTTAGTAAACCACAACCACCACCATTACCATCAGGGGAAGATAACTCTGATGATGAGGAAGAAGAAATGGAACCAGAACCCCCAGCAGTTGTCAAACCGAAAAAACCAGCAGGAGCAGTTTCAATGTTTGGTGGGGCAGATCCTTTCTCAGCCATGAAGAAGAAACAGCCTTCACCTCCAGGTAATGAAGTTAATTACAATACAGTATCATGCCTTTATTTTTTAGACATCTTCATTATCACTTTGACCTGAAAGACAATTTCAATTAACTTTCTTAAATATTAAAATGACTGAAGAATTTCGAGGCTTTCAGTCACTTACAAAATGGCATTCCATTAACTATTGGTTGGTGTTAATGTTGTTTTATCCCACCTCAGCAGTTTTTCAGCTATTTATAACAAGACAAGTTTTATTAATCTCAAAGATAATCTTAACACAAGTTCATGTAGTGCATGAATGTGCAGATGTTTCTGTTCTGAGCATTTGCTCTTATGCTCACCACAATATTGCAGATAAACATTGCTGGCCACTCAATTTATTATACTAGTACCAAGCCAACCAGCAAGGGCTACTGACAGTATCAAGCCCCCATATATCTTTAGCTTTGACAATTTCTGATATGTATTGTTAATTTTCATTTTAAAATTTTATAACAACAAATTTTTTGACTTGATTTGCAAGTGAGCTACACTTTTTTATAATATTCTTTTTTTAAAATAAATTTCAATATTGTATTTATCATAAATAAGAAGATTCACTCTTTGATGAAGAGGAGGCAACTCCTGCACCCTCAGCACCATTAACTAGCAAGCCAAAGCGACCTCCAGGTGCAGTGTCCATGTTTGGTGGCATGGATCCATTTGGAGCTTCCAAGAGTAAACCTGAGCCATCAACACCAGAGGACACAAAGCCAGAGGCAGACCAGGTATAATATCACTCATCTGATTGGTCCGTTTTTAACTTGAGTGTGCAGTAAAAGTTGATTTCATTGGCTTATAGTTTGTTTACATCTTAGTTTGAAAATTTATAGTCAATTCATAAAAAAACAGAGCAGAAATGATATAATATGTCTCTTCTGATTGGTTATTTTAAATTTTGAATTTAAATTTAAAAAAAAAATGGATTTTAACTGTTAAATTGATTTACTGACACCATGCACTCCTTGCAGAAAATGTTTTTGCATGGATTTCAACTAAGATGTAAAGTACACAAAATCTTTTAGTAGAGTTTTACAATTGTTTTTACTTTCATTTTGTGTGTGTGTGTGTGTGTGTGTGTGTGTGTGTGTGTGTGTGTGTGTGTGTTTACCTTCAATTTTAGCTTGTTTTGAGTTTATTTTCTAACAGTTCATACATTTCCTCTTTAATATTTGTTTGAAGTCATTACACTTTTAATACATTAATTATAGAATTTACAAAATGTAGTTTGACATTGTGCTTGTTTGTAAACTGTACTTGATTTTCTTTTGGTTAATTTTTACCTACATATTTCATAAAATATCTTAAATACCAAACAGCAACAAAAATTCTATGTGAACTAGAAAGGTCTTTAACATCTGCAGAACTATGGAAAGGGCTGTGAGGGCAACACAATTTTTGCAATTTTAAAACATTTTTTCTGAGACAGCATTGTGCCCAGAGTTACATCAAATTATTGGTGTTAATACATATATATGTTATGTAAGGGCTGAAATTTCTGTATTTTAGCTAATTTGTGTCATTTGCAATTTTCACATAATGTTTGGTGTTACAGTGTATGTAATTTTTAAAAGAGATGTTGCAAATTTTTGAGGGACCTCAGTGGTCGTGTAATCACTGTGCCCCTTAACACTTAGGTTTTAATCCCACTTGGCAGATCAGAGAATGAGAAAGTTTGTCAGTTTTTTCTGAGGGTCAGTGGTATTCTTCAAATACTCAGTTTTCTCCACAACTATCCTAGAAGTGACCAGCTTAATATAAGTGAAAAAGTTGATTAAACACCATTACTTCACTCAAATTTATGCATCGAGTTTTTGTCTTTTCTTGTGGTGTATGGCATTTTTTATCTTTACCCCCTTAAAATTTGACCTTTTTTTAAATTTTTGCCCAGTAAAACCACACACACACACACACTAAAAAAGAAAAAAGAATAAATAAATAAATAAATAAATAAAATAAGATAAATATAAATAAATAAGATAAGATAAATATAAATAAATAAGATAAGATAAATATAAATAAAAAAAAAAATTAAAAAAAAAAATAAACAAATCAGTCACCATAGTTCTTCAGAGTTATTGTTCTTTATTACTTCCTGACTTTTTGTTGCTTTAGCTTATTTTTGCTTTGTTTTGCTTTATTAGTTTTTTAAACTGCTTGAATTTTTAATTTAGATTGCACCCAAAAAATCTGAACCAAAGTCCCCACAAAAATCACCTGGAAAAATAGGGAAATTACAGGTGAGAAACAACTAAAAAACTGTATACTGGTGCTTTGTATGAAATACATGTAATATCTTAATTTTTGTTGTAAGGATTTAAATAACTTGATTTTAATGGACCAGAAACATAGCTAACAATATAAACCAAATAGTTTCTTGATCACAGATTTTTGTGATCTTGTTTTCTGTGAGCATTTAGTTCAGCTTGGTTGTGTTTTAGTATTGTGCATGAGTGTACATGTATTTTTATCAGCTTCATGTTAGAGGGTTCTTCTAGCAATTTATAAGTTTGCACTTTATTGCAAATTCAAGAGTGTTTGCACATTAGTCTAAAATGTCACAGACTAAATGGTCATATTCTTCAAAAATTCTAAAGTTTCTGCTAACATATTACAACATTTCTCACAGGTTAGCTTTAAATTGCACTCTGACAAAACTGTAGGTTGAGATAGATTGTCTTTTTCCTTGCCTGCCGTTGGTAGTTAATTTTAGGTATTCCACTTTCTTCTACCAGTGAAGCCGACAGGGGATCTTGGTGTCCAAGTGGTCTAGATCACACACTTATGGATCACAGCCCCTCTCACTGGGCCACTGCGGTAGCTCAGTTGGTAGAGTGCTCGCTCCGTAAGTGGAAGGTCGTGGGTTCGAACCCTGGCCGGGTCTGACCCAAGACTTGAAAGTGGGTAGTGACTGTTCTTTCGCCAAGCACTCGGCATTACAAAATAAAAGTCATGGTTCTTTCAGATGGGAACTTAAATAAACGAGGTCCCGTGTCATGGCAGGCATAGCAGGATAAAGAACCCTGCTGTATAATGCCATCAGCACAAAGCACAGGCAAAATTTCTGCACTTTCGCCTATAGCTGGCGATGTCTCGATATAAGTGAAATATTCTTGACTGGGACATTAAACACCATTACTCAACTCAACTCAACTCTCACTGGCTAGGTTCCAACCCACTATGACAGATCCTAATGTGAGAAAATTTGTCAGTTCACTTGCTAAAGGTCAGTGTTTTCTATGGGTGCTCTGGTTTTCTCAACCATTGCAGAACCGACTGCTTTAATATAAGTGAAAGAATCTTCACTGGGGAGTAAAACATTATTAATCCACTTTGTTACAATATAACAAGACTATCCCATTGCAAATGAAGTTTGGAGGGGATATAGGATATGGCCTGTACATATGTATGTATGTTACGCTTTCCTTGTCAACACACTAACACATTTCTCTACAGAACTTCATGAAACTCCATACAGGGGTTGTTTATGGTCATATCTTGGACAAGTTCATGGTTTAGACAGTTCCTAAATCTTAGATGACTGGCATTACTGTAAATAGAAAAAACAGAAAAATGGCCATGATATATTTATTTGTCCATCAATTCGGTTCAAATTTAGTATATACAAAGTAGAACCCTGGACTTTTAATATATTTAACAGATTTTTTCGGTTACTTTTGAGTTTGCATGTTATTAGCACAATATGCAAATGAGCAGCTAAAAATAACCAATTCTGTGTAAAACAGTTATATAAAATACTCCATTGCGAGGGGATTAGTATCATTTGTGATGCCTTGTTTATGAATTAATTCTTAGGTCTGGTGTTGCTTAATTGTTCAAGTCATCAGAGAATATATGAACCTTTTAAATGCAGATTGAAAAATCTTTTGAAATGAAATTTTCTGGATAATGTTAAATTGATTTCATCATGGACATTTGTGGAAAAAAATTAAATGTCTTAGACTGATACCAAAATAACAGGATTTCTCAGCATACTGTGAGATCTATACCCATAAATGTTTTTGAAGAATGAAATGGAATAGCAAAGTTTATATGCTTGTATGCTATATATAAGAATTTTAACCCCCTCCCTTTGTTGCTCTTAAGTTTAACTTTATATATTACTATGTGGTCTTTACTTTCGTTAGGTTAATCTTGGAATAAATCCTGCAGCATTATTACCAGGAGCAGCGCCACCTAACAGAGAACCAGAGAATGTAGCAATAGGGTTTGATTTACCTGCAGAAGCTAATACATTACATAGTGCCAATAAGGTAAAGGGAGATAAACTAGAAAAACAGATAAAATATAAAGGGAGGTAATTTTAGCAGTTTTAAGGTATTGAGGGAAAAAAAACAGAAGTAAATGATTATGAGGACGTAGATTCAATGTTATTACTCTTTCAATAATTAGAGAACAAATTGATTGGCCAAGCCCTTTGGAAAATGCACAAGTTGCTGAACACTCCTTAGGGAAAGATTCCTGTTTATTGCAAATTTATGAAAGAAGAAGTAATTAATTTTGCTTTTAACTTCTACATTTTTGTTGAGTCTGGCATTGCCATAAAGGGAGACTTAGGTGTTACTTTTCCAGTGTCGTTGTAGGCAGTGGCGGCAACAGCGTGTCAAAATGTGAAAATTTATGTTAATGTATTTTCTACTCAATCAAAAACTAACCAGGGGAGACATTTAAATCCATGGAATTTTTGTATTATTTTATAGTTGAAAATTTTAACAGAGCTAAATTTCTGTTTCTATCCCTCCAGGAGCGTGCCAAAATCATCAGCCGACGTCGTCCGCCCAGTAGAAAAGGTAGACAAGCTAGTGCTGCAAAAACAAGTGATGATTTCCCTGACATGTCAATAGCTCCATCATCACCACCAGATAAGCAGAAGATGCCTGACATAAGCGAGAGAGTTCCGAAACCAACTTCTGACTTGTTTGGTAACGATGATATGCTTGATGACGAACCAGTTATCACTAATGCAATTAAAACTGTCAACCCGAAAGATGACTTTTCAGATGGTCTGTTTTCTAAAAGTGCTAAAAAAGAAACAAAATCAAGTGCAATAAATGACAATTTGTTTGGTGATTTGGGATCAACCAGTAAGACAAAATCGGAAGTGAAAAAGGAAAAAGAAGATTTACCTTCATCGGATTCTAAAAAATCAAAAACAAGTGCAATATCTTTAGATGATGATGAGGATATATTTTCTACAAAACCCAAAGCGAAGCCAAAAGAAAAAACTATATTTGATGATGACAATGATATATTTAGTTCTTCTATTCCTAATACTGCAAAATCAAAAGGTGCTCCAGCTAAAAAGGAAGAAGTTACAACAACAACAAATCCTAGTTCCTTGGTGAAACCTGCGGAGAATTCATTAAATGATTCCACCAAAAAAGCAGGTACTTATCATTTTATTAACATAAAATCACATGATTTAATAATTACATCCTATGACAGAATATTTATGGGGATTTGGGTGGGGGGGGGTATCTAGGACATGTTTAATGTGACTCATCAAATATTACGGGAAAACTATGTATAGTCTATTGTTTATATGTATGCATTTCTCTCTCTCTCTCTCTCTCTCTCTCTTGTTCATTATGTTCTACTAAATGCTGTACTTGTATTTAGTATTAAATGCCATGTTGTATAAATTGTAATATTATAGATGTTCAGGAAACTGGTTAATATAATAGTTTTACTCTTGTTCCCGGATCCGGATTTGTAAAAACAGTATCTAAATGTAATTCTATAACTTTGTTTTTTCTAATAAAAACTGCTTAAACCTAACAAAATCAGATTTTAAAAAGAGGGATTTCGAAATATTTTACACTTGAAACAGGATTTTACCAAAAATTTTGTATTTTTTATGAATTTACAAAAATATTTCTCTCTGTACAGAAATAAACATTTTTTGTGCTTGTTACAAATCATAAAAAGTAGGATATGGAAAAGCACGCACAATTTTTTTCCTTTATTTCTATATTGACAGAAAATTTTATTCAGCGCCAATCAATACATTAAAAAGTCACTGCGGTAGCTCAGTTGGTAGAGTGCTGGCTCCGTAAGTGGGTTCGAGCCCCGGCCGGGTCTAACCCAAGACTTGAAAGTGGGTAGTGACTGTTCTTTTGCCAAGCACTCAGCATTACGACATGAAAGTCATGGTTCTTTCAGATGGGAACTTAAAATAAACGAGGTCCCATGTCATGGCAGGCATGGCACAATAAAGAACCCTGCTGTATACATGTAATGCCATCAGCGCAACGCAAAGGCAAAATTTTTGCACTTTTGCCTATAGCTGGCGACGTCTCAATATAAGTGAAATATTCTTGACTGGGACGTTGAACACCATTACTTAACTCAACTCAATACATTAAAAAGGAATTACTTAAACCATGAGGTAAAATTGTATTCTGTTTCCTTCAAATGAAGAAAAAAAAAGTCAATAATTATTTCTTGTTCATTTATAAGAACTATGTAATAATTTCATGCTGTCCAGACAATAAACATAAAGCATCTATGTTGACTTTTTAGACTGTACTGCCATAAATTAACATGGTCACAATTTGAAGTACATAATGTACTTACACATGTATATATGACAATAGTCAGTACAACCAAGAACAAAACACTACACATAAAAGCAACAAGATAATAACTTAAAGATAAGAAAAGACAAACACATATAAGAGTGGAGTGGAGTAATGGTGTTTAACACCCGAGTCAAGACTCTTTCCCTTTTATTGAGGCGGTCAGTTCTGGGATGGTGGAGAAAACCGTAGTGCCTGGAGAAAACCACCGAGATTTGGCAAGCGAACTGAAACACATAAAAAAAAGCATAGGTTATAAAACTCATGTCTTTTGATGGGCACTGGATTTCATAAAAAAGTGTGTAGCGTTATGGTTATTAGCACTATTAGAGGGTTTTCAACCTTTCCACTTATTTCACAACCAGTGTTTCATAAAAAGATACATTTAAAAATTAAAATAAGCTTAATTTTACCACATTATGAAATGATATGAAATATTTATTTATTTATTTATTTATTAATTTATTTATTCATTCATTTATTTTTTATTGCAGAAAGTGAATCTAAAAAAGATGAGGCTGCTGATGATGATATATTTGGTACTAGTTCTGTAAAGAAAAATGAAACTCTTGATGATGTAAGTATATACCAGAAAAGTGAGGTAAACTGGGGAGACCTTTAACTTTTGTCAAGTGAGCTGATGGACACCCAAAAAATGAAAGGTGTTGCTGCTTAAGGCTATTCAAGCACATATCCCATGAGTTGGAGAGCCTTGATTATTGTACGTGTTTACAGATCACAGCTATTTCACCACCTAGGGTCAAATCCCACTTTGGCAGATCCAAGCATGAAAAAAGTCAGTTCAGTTGCCAAAGTTCTTTGTTTTTCCTATGGGCACTCTAGTTTTCTCCTCCATCTCTAAATTGACCTCCTTATTATTGGTGAAAAAATCTTTACTGAGATGTAAAACACCATTAATCCAATCCATTCCATTCCTCAGTCGAGAATTAGGGTTGGATGGAACTTGAAACTTTCTGTTCAATGTGCACCTACTAAACATTCAGTGCCACTTTTTTTCACCAAGATACATGTAAAGCAAAAGAGAAATTGTAGGATTTACACCAATCTTGGATTTAACAAGTAATGAGCAAAATTCATGTCATCCTTTGAAGCATAAAATTAAGGACATGCATATTTTGTCATCACATTGTCTTAGTTTTCATGTGGAACTAAAAAAATGTAATTGTGAAAAAAAATTGAAATTTTTTTTATGTTCCTTACTGATCAGTAGAATGTACTTGAAAAATTCTCAAACTTAATGTAAGTTGTAATGCTAAAATACATATTTTAGGATGACATTTTCACTTCATCAACCAAGAAGGATAAGAAGAAAACTAAGAAAGTTGTTACGAAGGACGAAGATTTATTTAAAGATGACACAGATATATTTGCTGATATTCCCGCAGCAAAACCAAAAGAAAAGAAGAAGAAAAAAGCCACAACGGCAGCATCAGCAACCAAAAGTATATTTAAAGATGATATAGGTAAAATTACAGGATTGGTCATAATTAATTATAATTTTAGTTCCATGTTGAATGTTTTGTTACTATTTGTGATGTCCAATCGGACAAAAAATTATAATCGATAATCGGAGAGGCATAATTGATCAATTAATCGATAATAATCTGAATAGCTTAGTAACTGTACATCAGTATTCAGAAACAAATAAGGCTGAATATAAATACAGTATTCAGAAACAAATATGGCTGAATATAAATACTTTAATTGTAAAAGCCAAGTGTTCTTGCTTTGTGATTGTAAGTTAAAGGCCAGTAGCTCCTTGCCCTGATAGACTGATAGTGGCCAAAACATCGCACTGTGTAAAAAGTGTCTGGATACAATATATTATCTGATCCTCGTCCGCCATTGTTGTTTTTAGTAGCAAGAATTGAAAAGGAAACAGACTTTACTACAATCCTGAAACTACTCGCTGACGTCAGCGATGATCGATTATTTATCTTGTGATCGATTATTAGGATCGCTGCCCTGACAATGATCGACAATCAATCATAGGCCATAATTGTGACATCACTAGTTACTATCAAGATAATTTAGGTGAAAATACAGTGTACATTAAGTGAGATAATAGCAATCTGATTTTGCCAACTGATGCAAAATTATTGAAATCTGAAATAAGTCAAGGCTTTTTTTCTTTACAGTTTACACAAAAATAGCATATCTTTTGGCCTTATTTTATTCCCCACAACAAAGTTAGGGGGTATACTGGAAACATCTTGTCTGTCTATCCATCTGTCAATCCATAGAAACAATTTGTCTGGAGAGTAATGCAGTGACATATGATCCAATTTTCTGAAACTGTGCACATATGTTAGGCATAATAAAAACCTGTGCACCTGCAATTATCAGTTTGATCAGATGAATTTTGTGTATTTATTGCCTTTTTAAGACTTGGACATGCTATTCAGACAAACTTTCATCTTCTTCTGATAGTTCTTGACTGAATTTTACATTTCAGCAATTTAGTCAATTGTCTTTTGTTTTGTGTGAACATCATGTCCAAAGTCAAAGATTCATGAAAGACAGGATGGCCCAGTAGTCTAAAGAATGTATTAAGAGATCAAAGGACCTCACACATTCTATGATCAATACCCACTCAGATGGATTCTAGTATGATAGATTGTCAGTTTGCTTGTCAAAGGATCTGGGTTTTCTCTAATTTGCTTGTCAAAGGATCTGGGTTTTCTCTAATTTGCTTGTCAAAGGATTTTGTTTTTTTCTAAATTTGCTTGTCAAAAGATATTGTTTTTTTCTAAATTTGCTTGTCAGTGGATATGGATTTCTCTAATTTGCTTGTCAAAGGATTTTGTTTTTTCTAAATTTGCTTGTCAAAGGATATTGTTTTTTTTTCTAAATTTGCTTGTCAAAGGATTTGGTTTTCTCTAATTTGCTTGTCAAAGGATTTTGATTTCTCTAGTTTTGCTTGTCAAAAGATTTTGTTTTTTTTCTTATTTTGCTTGTCAAAGGATTTTGTTTTTTTTAAAGCTTGTCATAGGATTTTGTTTTTTCTAAATTTGCTTGTCAAAGGATATGGATTTCTCTAATTTTGCTTGTCGAGGGATATGGATTTCTCTAATTTTGCTTGTCAAAGGATATGGATTCTCTAGTTTTGCTTATCAAAGGAATTGGTTTTCTCTAATTTTGCTTGTCAAAGGATATGGATTTCTCTAATTTTGCTAGTCAAAGGATATGGATTTCTCTTATTTGCTTGTCAAAGGATTTTGTTTTTTCTAAATTTGCTTGTCAAAGGATATGTTTTTTTTCTAAATTTGCTTGTCAAAGGATATTGTTTTTTCTAAATTTGCTTGTCAAAGGATATGGATTTCTCTAAATTTGCTTGTCAAAGGATATTGTTTTTTTTCTAAATTTGCTTGTCAAAGGTTTGGGTTTTCTCTAAATTTGCTTGTCAAAGGTTTGGGTTTTCTCTAAATTTGCTTGTCAAAGGATTTTGTTTTTTCTAAATTTGCTTGTCAAAGGATATGGTTTTCTCTAAATTTGCTTGTCAAAGGATATGGTTTTCCTATTTTTGCTTGTCAAAGGATCTGGGTTTTCTCTAATTTGCTTGTCAAAGGATCTGGGTTTTCTCTAATTTGCTTGTCAAAGGATTTTGTTTTTTTCTAAATTTGCTTGTCAAAAGATATTGTTTTTTTCTAAATTTGCTTGTCGAAGGATTTGGTTTTCTCTAATTTGTTTGTCAAAGGATTTTGATTTCTCTAGTTTTGCTTGTCAAAAGATTTTGTTTTTTTCTTATTTTGCTTGTCAAAGGATTTTGTTTTTTTTAAAGCTTGTCATAGGATTTTGTTTTTTCTAAATTTGCTTGTCAAAGGATATGGATTTCTCTAATTTTGCTTGTCAAAGGATATGGATTTCTCTAATTTTGCTTGTCAAAGGATATGGATTCTCTAGTTTTGCTTATCAAAGGATTTGGTTTTCTCTAATTTTGCTTGTCAAAGGATATGGATTTCTCTAATTTTGCTAGTCAAAGGATATGGATTTCTCTTATTTGCTTGTCAAAAGATTTTGTTTTTTCTAAATTTGCTTGTCAAAGGATATTGTTTTTTTTTCTAAATTTGCTTGTCAAAGGATATTGTTTTTTCTAAATTTGCTTGTCAAAGGATATGGATTTCTCTAATTTTGCTTGTCAAAGGATATTGTTTTTTTTCTAAATTTGCTTGTCAAAGGTTTGGGTTTTCTCTAAATTTGCTTGTCAAAGGTTTGGGTTTTCTCTAAATTTGCTTGTCAAAGGATTTTGTTTTTTCTAAATTTGCTTGTCAAAGGATATGGTTTTCTCTAAATTTGCTTGTCAAAGGATATGGTTTTCCTATTTTTGCTTGTCAAAGGATCTGGGTTTTCTCTAATTTGCTTGTCAAAGGATCTGGGTTTTCTCTAATTTGCTTGTCAAAGGATTTTGTTTTTTTCAAAATTTGCTTGTCAAAAGATATTGTTTTTTTCTAAATTTGCTTGTCAGTGGATATGGATTTCTCTAATTTGCTTGTCAAAGGATTTTGTTTTTTCTAAATTTGCTTGTCAAAGGATATTGTTTTTTTTTCTAAATTTGCATGTCAAAGGATATGTTTTTTTTCTAAATTTGCTTGTCAAAGGATATGGATTTCTCTAATATTGCTTGTCAAAGGATATGGATTCTCTAATTTTGCATATCAAAGGATATGGTTTTCTCTAATTTTGCTTGTCAAAGGATATGGATTTCTCTAATTTTGCTTGTCAAAGGATTTTGTTTTTTCTTAATTTGCTTGTCAAAGAATTTTTTTTTTCTAAATTTGCTTGTCAAAGGATTTTTTTTTCTAAATTGGATTGTCAAAGGTTTGGGTTTTCTCTAAATTTGCTTGTCAAAGGATATGGATTCTCTAATTTTGCTTGTCTAAGGATATGGATTTCTCTAATTTTGCTTGTGAAAGGATATTGTTTTTTTTTTTCTAAATTTGCTTGTCTAACGATATGGATTGCTCTAATTTTGCTTGTCATAGGATATGGATTTCTCTAATTTTGCTTGTCAAAGGATTTTGTTTTTTCTAAATTTGCTTGTCAAAGGATATGGATTTCTCTAAATTTGCATGTCAAAGGATATGTTTTTTTTCTAAATTTGCTTGTCAAAGGATATGGATTTCTCTAATATTGCTTGTCAAAGGATATGGATTCTCTAATTTTGCATATCAAAGGATATGGTTTTCTCTAATTTTGCTTGTCAAAGGATATGGATTTCTCTAAATTTGCTTGTCAAAGGATATGGTTTTCCTATTTTTGCTTGTCAAAGGATCTGGGTTTTCTCTAATTTGCTTGTCAAAGGATATGGATTCTCTAATTTTGCATATCAAAGGATATGGTTTTCTCTAAATTTGCTTGTCAAAGGATATGGTTTTCTCTAAATTTGCTTGTCAAAGGATATGGTTTTCCTATTTTTGCTTGTCAAAGGATCTGGGTTTTCTCTAATTTGCTTGTCAAAGGATCTGGGTTTTCTCTAATTTGCTTGTCAAAGGATTTTGTTTTTTTCTAAATTTGCTTGTCAAAAGATATTGTTTTTTTCTAAATTTGCTTGTCAGTGGATATGGATTTCTCTAATTTGCTTGTCAAAGGATTTTGTTTTTTCTAAATTTGCTTGTCAAAGGATATTGTTTTTTTTTCTAAATTTGCATGTCAAAGGATATGTTTTTTTTCTAAATTTGCTTGTCAAAGGATATGGATTTCTCTAATATTGCTTGTCAAAGGATATGGATTCTCTAATTTTGCATATCAAAGGATATGGTTTTCTCTAATTTTGCTTGTCAAAGGATATGGATTTCTCTAATTTTGCTTGTCAAAGGATTTTGTTTTTTCTTAATTTGCTTGTCAAAGAATTTTTTTTTCTAAATTTGCTTGTCAAAGGATTTTGTTTTTCTAAATTTGCTTGTCAAAGGATATTGTTTTTTTTCTAAATTTGCTTGTCAAAGGATATTGTTTTTTCTAAATTTGCTTGTCAAAGCATATGGATTTCTCTAATTTTGCTTGTCAAAGGATATTGTTTTTTTTCTAAATTTGCTTGTCAAAGTTTTGGGTTTTCTCTAAATTTGCTTGTCAAAGGTTTGGGTTTTCTCTTAATTTGCTTGTCAAAGGATTTTGTTTTTTCTAAATTTGCTTGTCAAAGGATATGGTTTTCTCTAAATTTGCTTGTCAAAGGATATGGTTTTCCTATTTTTGCTTGTCAAAGGATCTGGGTTTTCTCTAATTTGCTTGTCAAAGGATCTGGGTTTTCTCTAATTTGCTTGTCAAAGGATTTTGTTTTTTTCTAAATTTGCTTGTCAAAAGATATTGTTTTTTTCTAAATTTGCTTGTCAGTGGATATGGATTTCTCTAATTTGCTTGTCAAAGGATTTTGTTTTTTTCTAAATTTGCTTGTCAAAGGATATCGTTTTTTTTTTCTAAATTTGCTTGTCAAAGAATATTGTTTTTTTTTCTAAATTTGCTTGTCAAAGGATTTGGTTTTCTCTAATTTGCTTGTCAAAGGATTTTGATTTCTCTAGTTTTGCTTGTCAAAAGATTTTGTTTTTTTTTAAAGCTTGTCATAGGATTTTGTTTTTTCTAAATTTGCTAGTCAAAGGATATGGATTTCTCTAATTTTGCTTGTCAAAGGATATGGATTTTCTAGTTTTGCTTATCAAAGGATTTGGTTTTCTCTAATTTTGCTTGTCAAAGGATATGGATTTCTCTAATTTTGCTAGTCAAAGGATATGGATTTCTCTTATTTGCTTGTCAAAGGATTTTGTTTTTTCTAAATTTGCTTGTCAAAGGATATTGTTTTTTTTTCTAAATTTGCTTGTCAAAGGATATTGTTTTTTCTAAATTTGCTTGTCAAAGGATATGGATTTCTCTAATTTTGCTTGTCAAAGGATATTTTTTTTTTCTAAATTTGCTTGTCAAAGGTTTGGGCTTTCTCTAAATTTGCTTGTCAAAGGTTTGGGTTTTCTCCTAATTTACTTGTCAAAGGATTTTGTTTTTTCTAAATTTGCTTGTCAAAGGATATGGTTTTCTCTAAATTTGCTTGTCAAAGGATATGGTTTTTCTATTTTTGCTTGTCAAAGGATATGGTTTTCTCTAAATTTGCATGTCAAAGGATATGTTTTTTTCTAAATTTGCTTGTCAAAGGATATGGATTTCTCTAATATTGCTTGTCAAAGGATATGGATTCTCTAATTTTGCATATCAAAGGATATGGTTTTCTGTAATTTTGCTTGTCAAAGGATATGGATTTCTCTAATTTTGCTTGTCAAAGGATTTTGTTTTTTCTTAATTTGCTTGTCAAAGAATTTTTTTTTTTTCTAAATTTTCTTGTCAAAGGATTTTTTTTTTCTAAATTGGATTGTCAAAGGTTTGGGTTTTCTCTAAATTTGCTTGTCAAAGGATATGGATTCTCTAATTTTGCTTGTCTAAGGATATGGATTTCTCTAATTTTGCTTGTGAAAGGATATTGTTTTTTTTTCTAAATTTGCTTGTCTAACGATATGGATTGCTCTAATTTTGCTTGTCATAGGATATGGATTTCTCTAATTTTGCTTGTCAAAGGATTTTGTTTTTTCTAAATTTGCTTGTCAAAGGATATGGATTTCTCTAATATTGCTTGTCAAAGGATATGGATTCTCTAATTTTGCATATCAAAGGATATGTTTTTCTCTAATTTTGCTTGTCAAAGGATATGGATTCCTCTAATTTTGCTTGTCAAAGGATATGGATTTCTCTTATTTTGCTTGTCAAAGGATTTTGTTTTTTCTAAATTTGCTTGTCAAAGAATTTTTTTTTCTAAATTTGCTTGTCAAAGGATATTGTTTTTGCTAAATTTGTGTGTCAAAGGATATGGATTTCTCTAATTTTGCTTGTCAAAGGATTTTTTTTTCTAAATTTGCTTGTCAAAGGTTTGGGTTTTCTCTAAATTTGCTTGTCAAAGGATTTTGTTTTTTCTAAATTAGTTTGTCAAAGGTTTGGGTTTTCTCTAAATTTGCTTGTCAAAGGATTTTGTTTTTTCTAAATCAGCTTGTCAAAGGATAAGGTTGTCTCTAAATTTGCTTGTCAAAGGATATGGATTTCTCTAATATTGCTTGTCAAAGGATATGGATTCTCTAATTTTGCATAATAAAGGATATGGTTTTCTGTAATTTTGCTTGTCAAAGGATATGGATTTCTCTAATTTTGCTTGTCAAAGGATTTTGTTTTTTCTTAATTTGCTTGTCAAAGAATTTTTTTTTTCTAAATTTGCTTGTCAAAGGATTTTTTTTTCTAAATTGGATTGTCAAAGGTTTGGGTTTTCTCTAAATTTGCTTGTCAAAGGATATGGATTCTCTAATTTTGCTTGTCTAAGGATATGGATTTCTCTAATTTTGCTTGTGAAAGGATATTGTTTTTTTTTCTAAATTTGCTTGTCTAACGATATGGATTGCTCTAATTTTGCTTGTCATAGGATATGGATTTCTCTAATTTTGCTTGTCAAAGGATTTTGTTTTTTCTAAATTTGCTTGTCAAAGGATATGGATTTCTCTAAATTTGCATGTCAAAGGATATGTTTTTTTTCTAAATTTGCTTGTCAAAGGATATGGATTTCTCTAATATTGCTTGTCAAAGGATATGGATTCTCTAATTTTGCATATCAAAGGATATGGTTTTCTCTAATTTTGCTTGTCAAAGGATATGGATTTCTCTAAATTTGCTTGTCAAAGGATATGGTTTTCCTATTTTTGCTTGTCAAAGGATCTGGGTTTTCTCTAATTTGCTTGTCAAAGGATATGGATTCTCTAATTTTGCATATCAAAGGATATGGTTTTCTCTAAATTTGCTTGTCAAAGGATATGGTTTTCTCTAAATTTGCTTGTCAAAGGATATGGTTTTCCTATTTTTGCTTGTCAAAGGATCTGGGTTTTCTCTAATTTGCTTGTCAAAGGATCTGGGTTTTCTCTAATTTGCTTGTCAAAGGATTTTGTTTTTTTCTAAATTTGCTTGTCAAAAGATATTGTTTTTTTCTAAATTTGCTTGTCAGTGGATATGGATTTCTCTAATTTGCTTGTCAAAGGATTTTGTTTTTTCTAAATTTGCTTGTCAAAGGATATTGTTTTTTTTTCTAAATTTGCATGTCAAAGGATATGTTTTTTTTCTAAATTTGCTTGTCAAAGGATATGGATTTCTCTAATATTGCTTGTCAAAGGATATGGATTCTCTAATTTTGCATATCAAAGGATATGGTTTTCTCTAATTTTGCTTGTCAAAGGATATGGATTTCTCTAATTTTGCTTGTCAAAGGATTTTGTTTTTTCTTAATTTGCTTGTCAAAGAATTTTTTTTTTCTAAATTTGCTTGTCAAAGGATTTTGTTTTTCTAAATTTGCTTGTCAAAGGATATTGTTTTTTTTCTAAATTTGCTTGTCAAAGGATATTGTTTTTTTCTAAATTTGCTTGTCAAAGGATATGGATTTCTCTAATTTTGCTTGTCAAAGGATATTGTTTTTTTTTTCTAAATTTGCTTGTCAAAGTTTTCGGTTTTCTCTAAATTTGCTTGTCAAAGGTTTGGGTTTTCTCTTAATTTGCTTGTCAAAGGATTTTGTTTTTTCTAAATTTGCTTGTCAAAGGATATGGTTTTCTCTAAATTTGCTTGTCAAAGGATATGGTTTTCCTATTTTTGCTTGTCAAAGGATCTGGGTTTTCTCTAATTTGCTTGTCAAAGGATCTGGGTTTTCTCTAATTTGCTTGTCAAAGGATTTTGTTTTTTTTCTAAATTTGCTTGTCAAAAGATATTGTTTTTTTCTAAATTTGCTTGTCAGTGGATATGGATTTCTCTAATTTGCTTGTCAAAGGATTTTGTTTTTTCTAAATTTGCTTGTCAAAGGATATCGTTTTTTTTTTCTAAATTTGCTTGTCAAAGAATATTGTTTTTTTTTTCTAAATTTGCTTGTCAAAGGATTTGGTTTTCTCTAATTTGCTTGTCAAAGGATTTTGATTTCTCTAGTTTTGCTTGTCAAAAGATTTTGTTTTTTTTTTAAAGCTTGTCATAGGATTTTGTTTTTTCTAAATTTGCTAGTCAAAGGATATGGATTTCTCTAATTTTGCTTGTCAAAGGATATGGATTCTCTAGTTTTGCTTATCAAAGGATTTGGTTTTCTCTAATTTTGCTTGTCAAAGGATATGGATTTCTCTAATTTTGCTAGTCAAAGGATATGGATTTCTCTTATTTGCTTGTCAAAGGATTTTGTTTTTTCTAAATTTGCTTGTCAAAGGATATTTTTTTTTTTCTAAATTTGCTTGTCAAAGGATATTGTTTTTTCTAAATTTGCTTGTCAAAGGATATGGATTTCTCTAATTTTGCTTGTCAAAGGATATTTTTTTTTTCTAAATTTGCTTGTCAAAGGTTTGGGCTTTCTCTAAATTTGCTTGTCAAAGGTTTGGGTTTTCTCCTAATTTACTTGTCAAAGGATTTTGTTTTTTCTAAATTTGCTTGTCAAAGGATATGGTTTTCTCTAAATTTGCTTGTCAAAGGATATGGTTTTTCTATTTTTGCTTGTCAAAGGATATGGTTTTCTCTAAATTTGCATGTCAAAGGATATGTTTTTTTCTAAATTTGCTTGTCAAAGGATATGGATTTCTCTAATATTGCTTGTCAAAGGATATGGATTCTCTAATTTTGCATATCAAAGGATATGGTTTTCTGTAATTTTGCTTGTCAAAGGATATGGATTTCTCTAATTTTGCTTGTCAAAGGATTTTGTTTTTTCTTAATTTGCTTGTCAAAGAATTTTTTTTTTTCTAAATTTGCTTGTCAAAGGATTTTTTTTTTCTAAATTGGATTGTCAAAGGTTTGGGTTTTCTCTAAATTTGCTTGTCAAAGGATATGGATTCTCTAATTTTGCTTGTCTAAGGATATGGATTTCTCTAATTTTGCTTGTGAAAGGATATTGTTTTTTTTTCTAAATTTGCTTGTCTAACGATATGGATTGCTCTAATTTTGCTTGTCATAGGATATGGATTTCTCTAATTTTGCTTGTCAAAGGA
This sequence comes from Tegillarca granosa, assembly GCA_029721355.1. Lineage (NCBI taxonomy): Eukaryota > Metazoa > Mollusca > Bivalvia > Arcoida > Arcidae > Tegillarca > Tegillarca granosa. The sequence continues at coordinate 31,468,779 of CM056610.1, forward strand.
TTTTGTTTTTTCTAAATTTGCTTGTCAAAGGATATGGATTTCTCTAATATTGCTTGTCAAAGGATATGGATTCTCTAATTTTGCATATCAAAGGATATGTTTTTCTCTAATTTTGCTTGTCAAAGGATATGGATTCCTCTAATTTTGCTTGTCAAAGGATATGGATTTCTCTAATTTTGCTTGTCAAAGGATTTTGTTTTTTCTAAATTTGCTTGTCAAAGAATTTTTTTTTCTAAATTTGCTTGTCAAAGGATATTGTTTTTGCTAAATTTGTGTGTCAAAGGATATGGATTTCTCTAATTTTGCTTGTCAAAGGATTTTTTTTTCTAAATTTGCTTGTCAAAGGTTTGGGTTTTCTCTAAATTTGCTTGTCAAAGGATTTTGTTTTTTCTAAATTAGTTTGTCAAAGGTTTGGGTTTTCTCTAAATTTGCTTGTCAAAGGATTTTGTTTTTTCTAAATCAGCTTGTCAAAGGATAAGGTTGTCTCTAAATTTGCTTGTCAAAGGTTTGGGTTTTCTCTAAATTCGCTTGTCTAAGGATTTTGTTTTTTCTAAATTTGCTTGTCAAAGGATTTTGTTTTTTCTCAATTTGCTTGTCAAAGGATAAGGTTTTCTCTAAATTTGCTTGTCAAAAGATATGGATTTTTCTATTTTTGCTTGTCAAAGGATATGTATTTCTCTAGATTTGCTTGTCAAAGGATATGGATTCTCTAATTTTGCTTGTCTAAGGATATGGATTTCTCTAATTTTGCTTGTCAAAGGATATGGATTTCTCTAATTTTGCTTGTCAAAGGATTTTGTTTTTCCAAATTTGCTTGTCTAAGGATATGGATTTCTCTAATTTTGCTTGTCAAAGGATATTGTTTTTTTTTCTAAATTTGCTTGTCTAAGGATATGGATTTCTCTAATTTTGCTTGTCAAAGGATATTGTTTTTTTTTCTAAATTTGCTTGTCAAAGGATATGGATTTATCTATTTTTGCTTGTCAAAGGATATGGTTTTCTCTAAATTTGCTTGTCAAAGGATATGGATTCTCTAATTTTGCTTGTCTAAGGATATGGATTTCTCTAATTTTGCTTGTCAAAGGATATGGATTTTTCTATTTTTGCTTGTCAAAGGATATGTATTTCTCTAGATTTGCTCGTCAAAGGATTTTGTTTTTTCTAAATTTGCTTGTCAAAGGATATGGATTTCTCTATTTTTGCTTGTCAAAGGATATGGTTTTCTGTAATTTTGCTTGTCAAAGCATATGGATTTCTCCATGCACTCCAGTTTTCTCCACCATCCTTGATCTGACTGTCTCGATGTAAGTGAAAGTATCAAAACTAGAGCATAAAAAACCATGACCGAGATTCACATCTGGTAGACAGAAAAGTTTTTATGGATTAAATGTGCAGACAAGGTACATACATGTATGTACCTTGTTCTTCTGACTGTTTGAATTATATATATAAGTATCATATGTATATCATACATGTATGTTTTATTATTTTTTTCAGATGACATATTTGCTGATGTAAAGCCGACTTCCAAACCAAAGAAAGAAAAAACAAAGAAATACGCAACAGAAAAACAAACTGCTAAAACTGATGTGACAGATATATTTGATGATCCATTGTCCTAATATTATACAAACTAAATTTTGTAAACCTGTAAAATTGGTTCAAAAGTGCCACTTTTCATTTACTTTTACACTATGTCTCACTGACCTTGCTGATATTTCAAAATACATTTTAAATTGTAAAACTTGTGCAAAATTCTGAGAATTAAACAATTAAAGTACATTTTAAATTGTGAAACTTGTGTTCCAAATCCTGAGAATTGAACAATTAAAGTACATTTTAAACTGTGAAACTTTTGCGAAATTCTGAGAATTTTTTACAAAGTAATTATCACTAAGTGGTATATAAATGAAAATGAATCTTTCAATGAAAATTAATTATAACCTTTTTACAATTTAATGTAATAATTTATAATTGTGTAACCTCAGAACAAAGTTTATATAGTATGTTCTTGTTTTAATGGTACATGTATTAGAATGGACCCCTTGCACATTTGAGAATAAAATGATAAAATATCACAAACATTTGGGTTGAGCATCACTGATTTTGAAATTCAACTTCAAGTAAGATTTACAGAACAAGAGTTTTATGAAAAAAAATTTGAGTTTTGGTAAATATTGGGTTTCAACATTTAAAAAAATGAAATACATAAATATTGAATAAAAAGCATTTAAAAAATAACCTTGGACACAGCATTGCAAATACATATATATGTATTTTTGTATTTGGGCTCACACATCACTGTTTGTTTCAGTATCAAGAATTCTAACATTACTTTTGGAGTAGTTTTTCTAGAATTTCAGTACTGGAAACTATTTTAACAAAAATTAAATTTTAGCAATGAAATGAAAATGAAATGCAAAGATCAAAGTTTTATTATGTTTCACCGTAAGTGGTTATGAACAATGAAGAATTTAGAAAACATTTTTTTTCTTCTTTTATTTTCATGGTAAGAGAATTAGATGCAATTCTTTATTTTTGCATAATACAATATGGAAAGTGTCACAGTGGGTTCTGTAAGATTAAAAAATTTTATAATGTCTCAAGGTGCTATGAACAATTCGTATTTTACGAAACATTTATTGTATTAGTTTTATTTCTAAAAAGTTAAACAGATTTAATAATGCAGATGAACTTCAATGAAACACATCCTTTTTCACCTTTTTATGGCAAACAGAATTATATTGTTACAGTATTTATGGGGTTTTTTTGTGCATAATATGGAATGTGTCACAAGTGTAAAAGTATAAATGTACTGTATTTTGATAAAAAAAAATTCCCTTGCAGGTATTTTTGTTTTTTATGGAAATGTGCATGTACAGAAGTAAAAACATGCTGTATATCTGCTGGTAATTTATTATATCAATGTAGATTTATAATGTTTTATAATAAAACTAGAATGGAAATCTGGTCCTTAAAAATATGCTGTTTATCTGCTAGTACTTAAGTATATGCAATTTTCATTATAGATTTGATTAGTTTAGGACACCATCTGGTTGTTTTAAACTTCATTAGCTTTACCAGCTAGTAAAGGTAGCTAATATAGTTTTTTTTATCCCAAAACCTTTAAACTTTTGTATTGTGTGCATTACAGTAAGCAATTTATTTTAAAAGTGAATGCATTTCTTAAATATAATCATTTAAAAAGGACATGAGATTACTTTACATGCCTATCAAAATATTTATAATTTTTACAATTATTTGAATTATCACTTCTCGTTTTGTAAAGATAACAGTTTTTAACAACTGTGCCTAGTTACCAAAAGCGCTTTTATAAAAATCAGGTGAGTTTTGTACAACTGGACCTTGGTAGTAAATGCTTTTATAAAAGTTAAGGCAGTTTTAGACAACTGGGCCTAGTTGCCAATAAAACCATTGTAAAAGTCAGAAAACAGACTGATCTAATATATCTGATATATTATTATATTACTAATAAGAATTTGCAATTTATGGATGCAAGAACATTGGGCATATATGTGTAAATGACATTAAAAAGTGTATGGAAAAATTAATAGTTTACTGTTACAAATAGCAACGTTTATTGTTTGATGTTGAAAAACTTGGTACAAAATTAGATTTCAGATGCCTTACCTTTGTACTGGGTGTAAAACGTTATTAATGACACTAGGTGTGTAATCAGGTTGTTTGATAAATGGTGGTGACATTCCGTTGTTATGGAAACTACAAAGTATTTATAGAAGTTGTTTGTTATTTGTTTAAGATGTATTAAATTATTTAAGAATATGGCATCTTAATTTGAATTTCATATCTAATTTTATTTTTGGAGTATTTTATGGGGCCAGAAAGATGAAGATAAATGAAAGATTTCCAATTGTTACTTTTTCTGCAATGAAATACATGTAATGATTTTAAGGTGAGATATTCTTGCATATACCCCCTTCAATCAAGGACACTATTGCCTTTTTTGCAAAACTTTTATAAACATCTGCCTGCTTTATTTGTGTGGTGTAAAATAAATTACCTCCCTTGACAATGATGGTTTATGAATACAGTCACAAACTTAAGTTTAGATTTCATGTTTCGGGTTATGACTTCTCAAGAATTTCTGATTGGCTGACTAAAATTGATTTATAATTATGAATATTCCTTACTTGATTTCCAATTATTTTAAAAAAAATATTTTCAAAATATGATGCCATGAAGTGAGAGTTTATTGTGTGAGATTATTGAATATTATATTTAAAAATAAAATTTAAATATATATAATTTTATATAATTGGTTGTTTTCTTGTGTATTGAAATACATGTATTGAAATTTGCAGCTAAATAATATTTCCCTGTCATGTTTAATTCACTTATATATCATAATATCACCAGCTTGCAAAAAATTTTATCTTTATAAGACACATTAACTTGTTCTAATACAACGATTGATTGATTGATTTATTGGGGTTTTACATCCCAGTCAAGAATATTTCACTTATATCAAGAATTCACCAGCTATAAATGAAGTAGCAGAAATTTTGTCCTTTGTAGTGTGCTTAGGGCAATTGCAGGGAGGGTTCTTTAGTGTGCCTGGCCTGCCTGTTGCGACATTGGGCATGAGTTTTTAAGCTTTTTTCTGAAGGACCCTTTGACTTTCATTTATGCCAAGTGCTTGGTGAAAGAACAGTCACTACCTATTTTCTTGATCAGACCTGGCTTGGGGTTCAAACCCTGAGTACTCTGGTTTCCCCATCACTTTTTGACAATATTTCTACATATAATTGATATAATATCAATTATACTGTTAAAAACTGTCTTGATCTACAATAGCCGATTTTTGATTTACATAATTGGCAGGAACATTTAGTTGCTTATTATGGGGCAATAGGGTGAATTTAGAAAAAAAAATTAGACCTTTTCTTCGCTAGTGTATAATTCTGAAAATGAAACATAATATGTAATTTTAAGTCAATTGGTTAAGCTTTGCATTTTGTTTTGATGTGAGTGAATATGGAATTGTTTTAGGGGTCAAATAAAAATATGAAATACAGAAAAAGGATCTTAACTTTGCTATTAAACATTATAAAACACAACTCTGCTACCAACAAGCCTATAGGCTCAGGATAAATTTGGTTCTTCTTCTTCTTCCTAATACTGAGTTGTTCCTTCATAGCATGTCATAACTCAGGTGCATGATGGCGACAGTTAAAATCCTCTATATACAATTAAAATGGGTAAAAACAACCTTGTATCATTACTTTACATAGAGCCCTGTGGTCCACAGGCAGACCACTCAACTGGCACCTGAAGTCCTCTGTGGTTGTTGCAGCTTGCATTTCTGGAGGCAACATGTTCCACTGCTGCACTGTCCATGGAATGAATGAGTACTTATAGCTGTGAGTTGAGTTAAATTGAGTCATGGTGCTTAATGTCCCAGTCAAGAATATTTCACTTATATTGAGAAATTGTCAGCTATAGACAAAAGTGCAAAAATTTTGCCTGTGCATTGCACTGATGGCATTATACAGCAGGGTTCTTTAGCTTGACACAAGACTTCGTTTATTTTAAGTTCCTTTACAAAAGAACCATGACTTTCATTTTGTAATGCTAAGTGCTAGGTGAAAGAACAGTCATTACCACTTTCAAGTCTTGCTTCAGACCTGGTAGGGGTTCGAGCCCACAACTTCCTACTTACAAAGCACTCTACCAACTGAGCTACTGCAGTGGTATGAGTACTTTCAGGAACTAAAACTAATACATAAACAAATGTGTGACAAATGGTATAATAATTACAACTTTATTTCTATCTATACAAATTAACCATTTGTAAAATAATATACTATCTTTAAAAAACTAATTTTCATTAACAACAAAACTGAAAACAAAAAGATAACTAACTACCTATCACACAGGTTGTCTCCCCTGAAAGTACAAACAATAGTAGTTGTGCATTTGTTGCTGCCATCTTGGTAATTTTCTGGTTAAAATTCTTGTTTAATATTTAAAATGTTCTAAAATAGTTACAGCGTATAAATTGTTCATTCTTATAGTCTTTTGACTCTTTAAGTAGAATTGTTGAAAAAAGGTAGAATCCAATACATAACCGATCAAGGGGCATAACTCTGTAAATAAATGTACATGGTTAAGGCCCTTTCTTTTGTTTGCAGCACATTGCCTTGATATGAATTTTAGGTCGTTTCTTAAATATATTATAAAAAAGCTATAACACAAGACACAACAGATAGAATGACTGGCAGACAGAAACATCAAGTTGTCATGAAAATTAATTCAACACACTTTCCTATTTTGTCTACTAGTCCTTAGAAACAATATAAGAAAAGTAATTATCAACAAAGAAATGTGTAAATTCCATGACAACCAAATTTCCTGTTACGATGAAGGTACTTGTATCAACTTATATGATACAGTATATTGTCAATTTTTTCCCCAGTAAAACACATACCAAACTTTTGACCCATTTTTTGTAACACAAACCAAACTTTTGACCCAATTTTTGTAAAAACCAAACTTTTGACACAATTTTTGTAACAAAAGCAAACTTTTGACCCATTTTGTAACACATACCAAACTTTTGACCCATTTTTTGTAACAGAAACCAAACTTTTGACCCATTTTTAGCTCACCTGAGCCGAAGGCTCAAGTGAGCTTTTCTGATCAAAATTTGTCTGTTGTCGTCGTCGTCGTCGTCGTCCGCGGCGTAAACTTTTACATTTTCGACTTCTTTTCTGAAACTACAAGGTGGATATCAATGAAACTTGGTCAGATGCATATATGGGCCAGTGCAATTCAGATTTGTTCATGACGTTGTCCTAGCTCCCAAAACTAGGTCAAGGTGACCTATGGTTCAAAAAAACTTAAAAAATCTTCTTCTCCGAAAGCGAAGATGGTAGAAAAAATCTGATGTGATATTTGGCTTCTCTAGGGTCTTAAGCTTATAAATTGTTCATTTCGTGAAATTTGGTAAAAAATTAGGTTACGCGTTTTTGCGTTTAATTTTAAAAATTTCGTAAAATAGCTTCAAATTGTTATAACTTGACTATATGAATAGATATTGACATGGGATTTTCAGTTTTGACTTTTTCTTGAAATAACCTTCAAAATGGGGTCAAGGTCAAAGTTCAAGGTCATGACCTAGTTTGTAATTTGTGCAGTTTTAGGATATTTTCTTCAAAATTTTAAGAGATATATAATATCAAACATTGTTAAAATGTTCAGCATGACAAAATGTAAAGAGGTACAAAGTTTCGTAACTGTATGATAATACATGTAGGAGTTGTTGCCCCTGAAATGTTATTTTTCTGCCAATGAAAACTAAAATTGTGCATTAGCTTGAAAACTATAAACTTTTTGTATAGACATGTATTTTAGAATATTGTAGGTATTGACATGACGAACATTTTGATATATGGCTCAAGGTCATACATTCAAAGGTCAAGGTCATAGGTGCATAAAAAGACTGAAATTGTTAATTATCTTGGAAACTATTAACTTTTTGTATTGGCATGTATATTAGAATATTGTAAGAATTGATATGGTAATCATTCTGTTATGAGATATATACTCAGGTTGGCCATATCCTCAGGTGAGCGTTAAGGCCCATGGGCCTCTTGTTTGTAAAAACCAAACTTTTGACACAATTTTTGTAACAAAAGCAAACTTTTGACCCATTTTGTAACACATACCAAACTTTTGACCCATTTTTTGTAACAGAAACCAAACTTTTGACCCATTTTTTGTAAAACAAACCAAACTTTTGACCCATTTTTGTATCACAAACCAAACTTTTGACACCCCCCCCAACACACACACACACACACAGTAAAGGCTTCATTCAGCATCATCATTTGTTCAATAAAATTTTGGACATTATAAATGGGTATGGTAATAAAATAAGGAAGTCTTAATAAAAAAAAAATGCAAAAAAATAATTTTTGGAGTTTAAAAAAAAAAACATGTCGCAATATGTTAGGTGGAAATTTATCAAGGGACAATAAAACAAGATTTCTTCATCTTAATATTATAAATTTGTGACACTATATACTATGGCAAATTCAGACAGGAACTTTTCTTTTTAAACTTTTTGCCATATCTGTTACTTATTTCTATGTAAAATACTATCTGACACACTTTGTTCTTTTTCATTCACACTAATATATTTTTTGTTGAATTTTCATTCAACTTGAGATTTTTTCCTTTTTTTCAAATACCATTGCATGTATTCACTTAAAAGTTACCAGAAAAATAATATCCACCTGGTATTTAATATGTGCCATAATGCCAAGGTTACTAAAAAAATAATATTTACTTGGTATTTATTATGCACTGTAACACCAAAGTTACCAGAAAAAATATTCACTTGGAATTTTATATGCAATGTAACGCCAAGGTTTCTAGAAAATAATATTCATATAGTATTTATTATGCACTCTAATGCCCACCTGCAAATCCTTCAAAATTAATTAAATTCTAAACCAGTAATTACAATACTACAGTAGGTATAATATGAATATTGTAAAAAAAAAAAAAAAAAAAAAAAAGACTCAAGGAAAAAAAAAATCGTGAAAAAAGTATTCATTAAAAAAAAAACAAAAACAAAACAATAAAAGCAACAAACAAAGAAAGTTGTTTACAATGTATTGGTACATACGAAAGCCATTTAAAAACAAACTGGTTTGCATAAATACAAATGTCATATGTACACATATTTCAACACATAGACACATGTTTATTTATTATGTGTGCACATCTATTCAGCAATCAAAAAATTAAAACATAAACACAATCATATATCATGGTCAAAATATTTCATTTGATATTTGATATAAAATTACATCACAATGGTCAAATATAATATAAAATAACATAAAACATATACTTAACTGGTTATGGAAATCCCTCACCACTTCTACAAAGTCCATAAATATAAATTGAAGCTTTTAAGGAATTTGAAAAAAAAAGATATTTTAATTGTCTAAACCTGTATTAACTGAACACCTTTCAGACTTATGATTTTGTTTTTGGTTTCATTTTTGGTTTATTTTAACAGGTTATTGGTTCATTCAGGGTTCAACTCATGGTAGGTTTTAATTTAATCCGAGTTAAATTTTAATAAAAAGTTTTTTTTCAGGGTTCAACTTATTGTTGGTTATTTATCTTGTATAAATTTAAAAAAGTTTTTTTTTTTTGTTTACTCAACGTTCAACCTATTGTAGGTTTTTAAATTTAATCTTGGTTAAATTTAAATAAATTTTTGGTTTACTAAGGGTTCAATTTAGACAGGTTTTTATTTTATTCTGAGTTAAATTAAGATCTATGGTTTACTCTCACTTGATGTTTTAAGCCCCTAAGAAAGCAAATTTCACATGATAAAACTATTAGCTAAGGTATGTATATGTTAAACAATCATTTATGTACTTATTGACCTCTACAGGGAAAGGTAAATAAAGTGTACTCTAAATTTCACCTTCTTCCTGAGTTTTTAAAATTTAAACATTTGAACTTAAATGCACATACACATGCAAAGGTCAACTGACTTGACATGTATAAACTGAATAAATAAACTGGCCATACTTCCTGCTAACATCAAATTTAAAACTGTCAATTTTCCATGATTCAATATAAAATTGACCAATCATAAACTTTATTAATTGGTCATCATACAAGTATAGTTAGTCTTGTAATGCCCTATTTCTGTTAACAAGTTATTTAATTGTTTTCTGTAATGGTCAACCAACCGGGTTTAGTTCTCGCGTAATAAAGATTATTTTACAGTATAAACTGTTGAGAACTGCTTAAACTGCTAACTGGACTGCCAAAGACAGATCGAATTGGATTGGATTTATAGTGTTTTATGTCCCAGTAAACATTCTTATACTTATGTCTAGGTGGTCACTTCAAGGATGGTAGAGGAAACTGGAATGCCCAGAGAAAACAACTGACCATCAGCAAGCTACCAGTAACTGACAATTTCTCTCATCAGGATCTACCCGAGTAGGAATTCAGGGTGTTGAGAGGTGCTGTCATCCATAAGCATGCACTTGCATAGCAACAAAGCGCAAAGGTCTGATAGGGATAACTGACAGTCAAAATAAGAAATGAGACTACCAAAGACTAATGGTGACTGCTAAGATGGACAGCTGATTGGCAGTTACAAGCTCATTAATAAACCAATCACTGCCAAGGATTGCCTTCATATTATACAAGTAAATCTCGTCTTAATGCCCCTTGATAAATAATAAGCTTTCTCTTTCTAAAATTGATCTTTTTGATTTTTATTTACTAGTCACCTTTAATTTTATTATATGACCATGGAATGCTGAGTGTTTCAGACCATGGGTGGATAACTGAAGGGTTGTGGGACCAGCTGCATGGTCCTTGAGCTATGGATTTATTTCTAAACTGCTTCCATCCATCCAGCTGTAAATGAACGGTTACCAGTATAAATGCAAGAGTTATCATTCTGATAAATTGTATCCCATCCAAGGATGAAGAACCTTTTATACTTGATTAAATCACAGGGGCCCTTCGTGGCCAAGTGGTTTAAAGCACATGATTATAGATCACAACACTTCTCACCACCCAGATTTGAATTCTGCTCTGGTAAATCCCAGTGGACATAGTAGTACATAATGTTTTATGTTTTACCTCTTGTACCATCTCTGGTACATTTGAGCAAATGAATTAACTTGAAATCGAACAAAGTCATTACGCTTGCTAAAGGTCAGTAGTTCTCTTGGGGCTCTGGTTTCTTCCACCATTCCAGAACTGACCAGTAACGCTATGGACTTTGGATAAACAAAGGAGTGGAGTGGAGTAATGGTGTTTTACGCCCCAGTCAAGAATCTTTCACTTATTTCGAGGTGGTCAGTTCTGGGATGGTGGAGGAAACCGGAGTGCCCAGAGAAAACCACTGACCTTCGGCAAGCGAACTGACAAACTTTCTCACACTAGGATCTGTCCCGAGTGGGATTTGAACTCAGGCGGTGAGAGGCACTGTGATCCGTAAGCGCGCTTTAGACCACTTGGCCACCGATAAACAAAGGTTTCTTAACTAAATTCAATAGCCAAGTTGAAGCCAGGAATTCCTTTTATACTTCCTATCCAATCAATTCTTTGTAAAATATTTGAAAAAATATTTTTCAAAGAAATATTGATTTTAATTTTTTTTTCACTTTTCCAATAAAAATTATAATTTTAATCAAATAATTAAATAATTGAATTTTAGTTTAATTCAATTTTAGTGGCAGGTATAAATGGATGTCCGTTCTAGGTTAACTATATAGGCAGTGTGACTAGGGTTGTTATTTATTTATTTTGATTCATTAAAACCAAACAAAGTGTCTGACATGTCCGATTCATATCATCTGAATATAAATCATTTTAAGTACAAACTATTACACATAACTTAATTATAAGTTAATATCATTACTACCTGTATATTGCATGCTTCACTGACCTAATTTGTTCAAAAAAGTATGTCATCATGACCCTTTTACATAATTCTATGTCCTTCATGATTTAAAAACATTAAAATTATTTTCTCTCTCTTAAAAAAAGAAAATTTTTTATTAGTGTTAGACAGGACATAAATTTAAAACCTGCTATAGCAACAACACCTCTCTCTCTCTCTTTCTCTCTCTCTCTCTCTCTCTTTTGAATGCTACATCCTATAAATAGACAGTTATGGTCTTCCTTGGCAATCTAGTAAGCTGTTTACTAGCATGCAATCAGGGCAATTTATCATGCTAGCTCACAGAGTCAGTATGCCATAGACATTCATACCCCCTCTCCTCTAACACCTATAAAACTACATGTACTCTGTCTAAACATGATGTATAATATAACTCCCCTGTATGAAGTGCCACTGGTATCTATAATTCTATCAAAAATGAAAGTCAATAAAAACCTCCACTATTATACCTTTAAATTAAGAGAAATGGTTACCCCTGTCAAAGCAAAACCCTGAAGAAAACAAAAATCCTGTCTTATAAGGTCCATCAGGTGTTTGATTAGTCGAAATTACCTTCGACCTTAATGCACTTTATTCCTTTCAGCTGTTGAGTATTTGGTAGGAAGGAACATTTCTATTCCAAAATTCTAAAGCAAAATGAGGCGGCACCACTTTCAACATCAACCACTGCGGTAGCTCAGTTGGTAGAGTGCTCACTCCGTAAGTGGGAGGCCATGGGTTTGTGACCCGGCCGGGTCTGACCCAAGACTTGAGAGTGGGTAGTGACTGTTCTTTCACCAAGCACTCGGCATTACAAAATGAAATTCATGGTTCTTTCGGATGGGAACTTAAAATAAATGAGGTCACATGTCAAGGCAGGCATGGCATGATAAAGAACCTTGCTGTATAATGCCATCAGCACAACACACAGGCAAAATTCCTGCACTTTCGCCTATAGCTGGCGACGTCTCGATATAAGTGAAATATTCTTGACTGGGACTTTAAACACCATTACTCAACTCAATCCCCCCCCCTTTTCAACATCAGTTGGTATAGGAAAATTCTGGGTTTGTTAGGTAGAAATTGTTCTGACCATACACACAGCCAACAGTCATAAATATTAGTTAATAGGCATTCTGGGTATTTTCATTTTTAATTATTTTAATTTAAATTTTAGTATTAGAATTTCAAATACTTATGTATATTTAAAAGTACATCAAATCTTAAAACATGATTATGCATAACAGCAAAAAAAAAAAAAAAAAAAAAAAAAAAATTCAAAAAAAAAAATAATAAAAAAATAAAACAACATTTATATTTTTTGATTTCAAACAAAATAATGCTGCAAAAGTAACATATGTGGATATAACTATCTGTTTTAATTACCTGTTTGTCCTTTTAACAATACCGAGCAGTTGCACATTAAATGATTTTAAAATACAAAAGTAGACAGACTTTCATAGATAACCAATGCCCTAATCATGTAATACTGTATTTTATCAGTCAATGTAAAGATGCTGAATGCCTAAATACAGTAGAACATTGATAACTTGAACCTAGTTTTCTCAAATACCATAGTAATCCAAATTCATTAATTTCTCAATGTTTCAAATTCAAATAGAGCAGTCCTGGACTTTTGATATTGGGATAGACTTAATGACAGATACAATATTTAGCTAAAGTCAATAATATGTCATTGTTTTAAATTTAACTTGTGCAGTCTATTGGTAGACAAATACCCCTACATTTCCTACAAGGGTCAAATCTATAATTTGACCTTGTGACATGACCTCTGATATTGGAACAGTCTGACTAAATTACAAATACAACAGGTAACTCAAAGCCATTAACTTGCAATTGTTTTAAATCAACTAGTGGAGTTCCTTGGGAGACAAACACCTCCACATTGCCCACAGGGACTAAATCTATTATTATATGACCTTGACCTCTGATATTTGAACAAACTGACTAAATGGCAAATACAATGGGTAACTCAACGTCATTGATCTGTTAATGTTTTCAATTCAACTAGAGTAGTCTCTTGGGAAACAAATTCACCCCATACATTGCTTATAGGGGCCAAATGTATGATATGTCCTTGACCTTCAATAATGGAACATACTGACTAAATGACAAATATGATGGGTAAACCAAAGTCATTATTTTGTCATTGTTTTAAATTTAACTAGAGCCCTCTTTTGGAAGACAAATAACCCCTCTTTTGACAATAGGGTCAAATCAGGGTTAAATCAATCACACATGTATAACCTTGACCTTTGATATTGGAACAGACTGATAACATGACAAATACAATATGTAACTCAAGGTTATTAATATATCACTGTTTTAATCTAACTAGAACAGTCTCTTGTGAGACAAATACACCCCCTTCATAGCTTATAAAGACTAAATGTGTGATATGACCTTGACCTTAGAAATTTGGACAGACTGACTAAAAGATAAAATGGAAAGAAAGACAGACAAGTCAATTTCAATATATTCCCTTTGACTTGTTTTATAGGGGTATGAAAACTCAGACCTCCTGGCTATATGTAAATAACAAGAGCACCGCTGAGCGTAGCATTATACGCCAGTGTTATATTGATCGAGTAGTACTATTTACTAGTGTGGCGACACCTTCAGGGGTTTCGCGGGAAAGAATGGAACAATCTAGAGGATTTCTATCAGTAGAGCTCATCCACAGAACTTGCCACTCAAAAGTTTGACACAGACCTAACGGATAAGTGCCAAACCTACCAATAATTTGGTAAAGAATTGGTTACTTCAATATGGGTACGAATTCAAAATGGTACGTTAAATTGTTTTTGGATGATAGCGCCGACTTTAAACAGTTATTGTGGATTTTATGTAAAAGATAGAAAAAATATAAAAATACCGTCTTTTCCGTCAGATCTTAAACATTTTTCGGTCAATGGACGACTTTTTCGTACAATGAACTGTTATTGAACAGGAGTGCGTTAAACGTAATTGTTTTTTGGAAAAATTCATTTTTTGCATGTTTGACCCCAAAATTAAGTATGATACCGATTTTTCCCAAAAATTTCACCAAGTTAGATAGCTAGATTGCATTAGACTCCATAACCTCAGAAATTTTTAGCAAAATCTATCGAGGAGTTTTCAAGGTCCCCAAGATGCAAATATATGCTGCTAAAAAGCAGAAAGTTGTCGCCTTTATCATTTCACATCCAGAGGATGTTCCGAATGAATTCGTCACTAATCCTCTAGATTGTTCCATTCTTTACTGAGAAGTATAAGTACAACTAGGATATATGTATGTAAAAATATATTGCTAAATGGATAGTGGTAGACTGCTATATAATTCATATTCATTTCCAGGAAGGAAGAGGTTTAAAATATAATGTAAGGTCATGGCAGTGTTTTCATGTGTTAAGCATTGCATGCAGGAAGATTTTAGGAAACAAATACATTTTTTGTCTGAAATGTTTTGAGAACCTTTTTTTTAACCAACCTGAAATAATTTATATCTATAAAGCTTAATTATAATTTGAACTGTTGTCGTGATCTGTGCAGTATGATAAAAAGGTGTTTTTAGTTAAAAAAGGGGCATAACTCCTCCAAAAATAATCTAAAAAAGTTGTAATTCGAACTTGCACCAGATAATAACATCGTAAATGTGTATACCAAATTTCATTTGAATCCATAAATAGTTGTAGGCTCTGATGATCGGAAACCACATGGTCATACATACAAAAATTTCTAAGTTAAAAAAGGGGCATAACTCCTCCAAAAATAATCCGAAAAAGTTGTAATTCGAACTTGCACAAGGTATTACCATGGTAAAGCTGTATACCAAATTTCATTTGAATCCATAAATGTTTGTGGTCTCTATTGAACGGAATACAAATTGTTAACAGACGCCCGCCCACCCGCCCGCCCGCCCGCCCAGACGGACAGCACCGTAACATAATACGTCCCGTCATATGACGGGCGTATAAAAATCCAATTCCTTTGGAGTTCAAATTATTGAAGTTTCACTGTATACTGGCATTATGTAAAAAAATATATCTAACTGACAGAATGCTGAGAATAAAATAAAGTTACTGTATAAATTCATGACAATATATAAACTTTATACATTTATACAAGCACTAATCATAACTTAAAAACTAACATCTGGTACCAGTTGATCAAAACTTGATTTGCATATTCAAGGATCAGGCAAAAATTCAAAATATTAATATAAATTGGCATATTGTTACTAAATCTAAAGTTTTAAACCAATTTGTTTTCAGTGTGATAAAATCTTATTTACTTTAGGTACATGTATTTTCAACAATAAATTTATGAAATATTTTATAGTATGCAAGAAACAAATTTTGACTTATCTTTCAATTACTGTATAAGTACTTATATTAGCGTGTATTATATTTGGTGCCCCTGGGTGTTTCAAACATTTACCTTGTATTAATATTGGTGCTCTCATTGTTTCACTCTTAGACAGGTGAGCTAAAATTAATTTTGAAGTGTATTAATATTGGCGGAAAATAAAATTGGCCAAAAGCGCCAGTATTAATACACAGCCAAAATAAATACTTACACAGTAAATAGTCGAGCTTTGAACAACTGGATCTGGTAAATTCTGAAATCCTACTCTTATAAATCTGAAAGAGTTCAAAATTTACAAATTGCTAAGTAAATGTCTGTAATGGGTTATATCAGCATATCTCGTAATCAATACTCAATGTTTTAGGCAGAAATTTCGGGAAAACATTTACCTCACAAGTTTAAAGAACATTTTGGTTTTATGGAAAAATGGACAGTTTTGGAATTTCATATCAGATGAAGAGATATATATAGTAAAACCTTTATTTAAAAACCACCCACGGGACCCCCACAAAAATAAGACCTTATATACAGGTGATCTTTATACAGATTACATATAGTTAAAATATTAATTAAAGTCATCTTAAAAACACTGGTTTAAATAAGCAAGTGGTTTTTATCTAAGGTGATGCCAGTTTTATATGTGGTATTTACAACAGGTTATACTGTATATTATTTCCAAACAATGGTTGGGCCAAACCAAAAAAAGTGTGTATCCAGTTTCCCTCCTTACCGTTTCAGTATAGTTGACCCTACAAATGTGATTTTTTTTCATTGATTGTTCCATTATTTCTTCAATTTTTGGTTTATGCTAAAGCTTTATCTAGAAGACACTTTATAATTACAAAATCTGTATGAGATTTAACAAGATCTTGAAGTGATATGCATCAGTTTTCTTTTCAAATTTTCTCTGGCTTTGCAAAACATTTGTGTTGCAATTTTAATCCCAAAAAAAGGACATGAAATAAAAACCTACTGACACCCTCTCCCCCTTTTTTTTTTTGAGTGAAACCTGAAACACAGTTAACAGATATTTCTTTGTTTGGCCTTAGCAAGTTTATATACAAGATACAAGATATGAGATACAATCCTGAATCCAACTAACTGAAAGACAAATACATGATGAATATACATTAAATGTTATCTAAATAAATGAGTATTATACTTGATTATCAGTGTTGTTTATAGAGGTACAAGTCTTCCAGGTCATGTGATCACAAAAAGATCATAGAAGATAAATTATTCCCAGAATGCATCATTGATGAGGTGTTCCTTGAAGCAAATCTTAAAGATAATTTTATTGGTATAAATCAGAATAGATTATGTGTCTTAAATTGAATAAGTTTTCTTAGATATCATCAGTTAATTAATTTCTTAGCTCTTATTAATTTCAAAATTTAACATAATGCTACATAGCTTCTCAATGATTAGATTGGATTGAATTAATATGAATTAATATAGTGTTTTATGCAGAAAAGAACCAGTCAGTTCAGAAATGGTAGAGGAAATGTGAGTGCCTGGAGAAAACCATAGACACTTCGCAAACGAACCTACAAATTTTCTCACACAAGGATCAGCCCAAATAGGATTTGAACCTAGCCAGTGAGAGGTTCTGTGGTCCGTTAGTGCGTTTTTAGCCTACATGTCAGTTTTGCTAAGGTATGCAAAAATTTAAAAAAAACACAAGAATTTCAAAATTAAATAGATGTACAGTAGATTTTGGTCTTATTGTAAAATAGATAAAATTTGAACAGAGGCTTTTTACATGCATTATGTAAAACACATACGTATAATAAATCACTGATGTTAAAAACCAATGCTCTTCTTGTTCTATCTGGTACAATCAATAAGACGATCTGTATGTCCAGACAAGTGAAAAAATTCACTTCCATTGTCCTTGAACTATTTCTGGATAGTTTTGAGTCAAATCAAATTCAAAATAACATAAATTCACATTTACAGGAAAACTTGGATCGTGGCCCTTGAAAGGGAAAAATTATGCTACAAGTTCGAGAAACTTACAAAATGATGATAATAATATGAACATGCAGAAGAAATTACAGGTTTTTTCAATCAAGGGGTTAACAGGTTAACCAATCAGAACATTGCTTAAGTCAGTGAAGTTAAAACTGCAAAACTTTACATCTTAGTGAAATCAAGGACCTGGGTGACCAATTGAACAAAAAGGTTGGCTTTCAGAATCTTCTCAAGAAGTTTATTTACATTTATTTCACTAAAAAATCAAATATTGCATTAACAATACCCCAAGAAATAAAATATCATACATAACTAATTCCGTTCTTCCATCACATTCTTGAAAATCACAAATATCGTTAAGATGATGTCATATATTTTCCATTTTCATTAAATATATTTTTCATTAAGAATTCATACGTTGCATTTATAATACCCCAAGAAATGAACGACCTTGTATAATTAATAGGGACACCTCTAAAAAGTTTACGGAAACTGTAATTCCGTTCTTCCATCACTTTCTTGAAAATCACGAGAACACCTTCAAATTCTCCACCAAGATGTGACTGCATCCTGACCTTGACGACATTTAAAGGATAAAACAAAGTACTTAACATTGCACCTAGAAATGCTCCACTCAAAAAGTCCTGGGCGAATTTCTGTGCTGTAGATTGGGCTAGAGGTAAGGTCTCTTGTAAATAATCTCGGGTCAAGAAAAAAGGCACATTACTAGGTCCATTTCTAAGTAAAATGGCCGAAAGCCCTCTGTAATATTCACGGAAACCATAATGTCGTAATTCCCTGAATGCATGAAAGGTATTATTAAATCTATGTTGATAATTTCTATCCTGCATAAGAACTTGAATTCTTTCAAAAGGACATAAGGAAGCTTCAGCAGTCCCTGCAATCAATGCTGAAATGGCCCTGGTCTCAGGGACCCACATTGATGGGACCTGTTCATGTAACCATCTTTGGCATTCATAGTAAATCCCAAACATAATTGCCATTGATGTAGTTTTTTGTAGCAAGGGAGATAACAAACCTCGATACAAATTTCTGATTCCTTCATTTTTTATTTGAACTATTGCCTTTACTGACCGAACCCCGTGTAATTGCTGACGAAACATTATTTTATTAATTGGGAATGTAAGAGTTATATTAACAAATGCAGCTCCCCATCCACATAAAAACTCACTATGTGGCTTGAAATGAAACAATATCAAAGATCTTGTATTTGTTGGAGTTATGGTTCCTTCTTCATTGTGTAACACTAGAGGGTGCTGTAACACAGCTTCTTGTCCATTTGAATGAATGTCTTTTGTTATTTGTATATCTTCTCTGGCCATAGTTTTAAAGCCTTTTATCCACTAGGCAACAAAAAATTCATATCTATCCCATGTTAAGTTTCTGTATCTATAAAAACAAAATTAGACCAAATTATTCCAAATCTATTAATATTTTTGAACATTTATAGTGTATCCTTGTGTTTAAACTTGTCTATCATATATTTATAATATTGTTTTTTAGTTAAGTGCTGCTCTCTCTCTCTCTCTCTTCCCTCTCTCTTTCTCTTTAAAAAAAATCAGACTTAATACATATATTATAATATACATATATTTACATTACAAATGAAAAAGCATATTATTAAGTTTTATATTACAAATTATTGATATATTGTTAGTGAGTTTGGATATCCAGTATCAGCAACAGCATCTAAAATGTTTGATTTGTATCATACTGCTTAAGTAATAACTACTCAGGTAACAAAAGTTAACCAAATTATAGATAAATTAGCAGTTACTTGGCATCCAAATTCATAAATATACATATATTGTGGTCTGTAAATTGAAAATTTAGGGTGATGAACCAAGGGCATCCAACCCTGGCATCAGCTAAGTTAGTTAAGTTTGGGCCAATAAAAAAAAAAAAATTATTCCAAATTTTTTATTTACATGTTACCACAGAAAATTTCATAAAAAATCCAAGTATTGTAAAGGTACTATTTATAGCTGTGTATTAATTTAATCGATTTTCATGCTAGGACAGTAGCAGTCTGTTTCTCAAAAGTTGTTATGCACCAATTTAAATCCATGCAAATTATTTGAGAATGTAAAGTGCGCTAAAATATGTACAGACTAAAATTAGTTTGTTTACTGTATCTATTTTTTTTTTTTTTTTTTTTCGAAAAAAGAACCCTAATGACAAATTGGAAACATTCCTTCCACAAAACAGAAAAATGGCAAAAAAGCAGTCAATTATATTCAATTTTTAAGGTATGGTTTTTAAATCAATACAATAAAACTTTTTGTTCTGTGTTAATTAATGAATTAATTTTATGAATTATACATCCCAAGATCTTAAGATTTTTTTTTTTGGGGGGGGGGGAAGGAGGGGTGCAGTCTATTACAGCTCGTCAGTAGAAATGTATTACTCCCAAAGGGTTATTGGTTCAAATCCAATCTGCAGTATGTATGACCTAAAAAAAATCACTTTATTCACACGCCTTCTAAATCAGAGAAAATTCAGATGATGTCTTCTCGTAATGTAGCAAGTGAGCATAAATGTCCTAAATTGACCTAATTTCTTGATCTCGTTTTCTTTTGTTTTACATTGCATAGACATGTTTCTTTCAATAATTGGGATCAATTGTTAGTTACACAACAAGAAAGCTAACTTGGAAATACCTTTTGTTGTAGTGTAGAGCAAGAAACAAGTGTCTGAGTTACAAAATTCATAATCGAGACATATAAAAACAAGATTAATGTCATAATGAAGTAAATTTATGCTTGCATCATTGAGGTTTGCAAAATTTATGCTACGAGAATGCATTTACCTTCTTGACATGAAATGATGTGAAGACATCATTAACCTCAGCAATTAATTAAGTCGCCATCAAATATTTTGGTCCAATTAAAGTCACGGTAACAGCTGTGACCCAGCATGTTTCCAGTCAAGTCCCAAATAGTGGTGTGTTTGGTCAAAGGGGAATAAATATCAAATTAACGCACAAATCAAAAACAAAAGTACCTCGGATTAAAAATCTGACTTTATAATTTCCCTTGATAGTTTCACAATCAATAAGAAAATGTTGTGTCGGATGATTTAGCCTTGCATTCGCGGTTTAATATTTAGGGGATTTCCCTACTCGTGAAACAAAATGGAGTCTTCAGAAGAGGTGCCTGCTGTTTCTAGAGAAAACACGTCCAATAAACAGGGGAAAACAATTAAGAAATCGACTGAAACTGGAATAATTTATTTAAGTAGAATTCCCCCTTTAATGAATGTCAAGAAGATACGTGACATTTTCAGTGAATATGGAGAAATCGGTCGTGTATTTTTGCAACCGGATGGTAAGAGATTTGGGTACTGTCTGATTCACGTCTGCCGTAGCACTAGTTTTTCAAGGTTTTAGAAGAGATTTTAAAAAAATTTGTAGAATGCCACATACCGTTATGACGTATGCATTTTGTCGTAATTAGCTGACACCAAACTAAATGCTATCTTAGCTGGAGTATAAAATGCAGAGCTTTTTAAAATCCTTACGGGGATTTAATATGGGAAAAAGCACAATTCCGGAAACACATCGCTGAAAAATCATACGGGTTAAGAAAATAGAATTGCGCATGACCGACTTTCCCATTTTCGCTGGCCAGGTAATATCGTCTGCAACTTGACATCAAAAGGAATATATAACTGTAAGGTCTTGCAACAGCGATCTTACCTACAGCTGAATGAACTATTCCAGAATTTTCTACCCTAACCCGCATGATTATTTCAGCGATGTATTTCCGGATTGAGTGTTCGTGCCTTTTCCCATATTAAATCCCCATAAGGATTTTAAAAAGCTCTGCATATTATACTCCAGCTAAGATGGCATTTAGTTTGGTGTCAGCTAATTACGACAAAATGCATACGTCATAACGGTATGTGGCATTCTACAAAATTTTTTGATATCTCTTCTAAAACCTTGAAAAACTAGTGCTACGGCAGACGTGAATCAGACAGTAGTTGAAATATTGTGGTCTTAGTAGAAATAAATAGAAAGGAGAAAGGTGGATTTATGATCAAAACATTTTCATTCATTGATTTAATTATTTAGGCAACATTCTAGCTGTCATACT
This sequence comes from Tegillarca granosa, assembly GCA_029721355.1. Classification (NCBI taxonomy): domain Eukaryota; kingdom Metazoa; phylum Mollusca; class Bivalvia; order Arcoida; family Arcidae; genus Tegillarca; species Tegillarca granosa. The sequence goes on from CM056610.1 coordinate 31,490,715, forward strand.
AGTGTCACACGTAATTAGATGAGAAATCTATTGATTTTTAAGATTTGTTTTCATATTTTGGTAAAGTCAGTGGCATGGTTTTCCAATAAGCATTTTTCTTGCATGAAGGCAGAGACATATAAAAACCCTGTCTCTGATGAAGGCAGGTTAGAAAGCACATTAAATGGAGGTAATGAAGATTTTTTCCTTTGAATATGCTCTTAAGTCTTCAGAAAAAATGTATATATTGTCTAATCACAAATAATTTGTAATGAGAATATTACAAATGGTTTATGTTTATTTCTCAAATATTATAACATAACCCTTTTTTAGTTGTGGACTGCTTTGCTTGGGTGGTGCTTTTATATGGTTCAGAGACAAGTACTGGCTTGGATATATATACATTGGTTTGATACCGAAATGGCAAAGTAAACTGGAAATTTCATGTGAAATTAATACACATTTTATAACTCAATAGTGCTAAGGGATTTTAAAGAAAATGCTATGATGTTATCCCAAAAGACTTGTTGGTCTACTGCATAAGGGCTTACCAAGAACTTTTAATTGATTTTTTTTTTTTTTTTTCATTTTCAGAAAAAGCTAAAAATTCAAAGAAAGGGAGACTATTCACAGAAGGTTGGGTAGAATTTCAGGATAAAAGAATAGCAAAGAGTGTAGCTTTAGCATTAAATAATACAAATGTTGGTGGCAAAAAGAAAAGCAGATGGCATGATGAACTATGGAATATAAAGTACTTAAGCAGGTAAGATTATGTTTGGCTTTTTGATGTTGCTTTGTGGAGCAGTTTTAATTTAGGTGAGGTACTGAATAGTATACTTGAAGTAAGTTAAACTTAAAGAGATGCCAATTGGCATGATAAACTGCTAGAACAAGTAAAAATTATCTACTTGTGAAATGATAGAGCTGTTTGGTGGGGAAATATAGCACACTTAAACTTCTTGTGGAAACAAGATGATGTGATTAACTGTGGAATATAAAGTACTCTAGCAGGTAAAATTACAGGTAAGTTTGAGAAATGGTATTGTTGGGCAGTTGGGCGATTATAATTTAAAATTTAAGCCTTGCTTAGATGATGCAAAGCATAAAAATGACTGAGTCCTGTCTTGAAGCTATCATTCTTGGATTACAAAGCTGACAGTTATTATTTTAAACTTTGAAAAAATTTTTCAAAAAAAGAACCATCAGTGTGAATGGTTTGCTGGAATTCAAACTTGCCAGAATCTCAGATTTTCTTCTTTTTTAAAAGAAAAAACATTAAGAGAAATCAAACTATAAAAGGGTTAGACTGTAAAAAGTTACAGGTCCATCTGAAAAGTTACAGGTCAACTGAAAAGTTACATGACTAACTGAAAAGATACAGAAAATTTACAGGTCTGACTGAAAAGTTACAGGTCAACTGAAAAGTTACAAAATATACATAAAATTTACAGGTCTGACTGAAAAGTTACAGGTCTGACTTGACTGAAAAGTTTTAGGTCAAACTGAAAAGCTACAGCTGCTGAACTAGTCTTAATTTGGAATCCTGTAAACATAAGGAACCCATGAGCAGTTTCAGATAAAAAATATTTACAGAATTAAATAATTCTGAATTGATTTCTCTCTATATATAGTTTATAAATAATTATGAAACTTTAATTTCTTTTAGGTTTAAATGGGGACATTTAAATGAAAGATTAGCCTATGAGAAAGCTGTGCATCAACAACGAATGAGAACTGAAATATCACAAGTGAAAAGGGAGGCAAACTTTTATATACAAAATGCAGAGAAAAATAAACGAATGCAAGAAATTGAAAAAAGAAAACGTAAACAAGGAAAAGAGGTAGACAGCGAGGAAAGTGTGCCAAATAAAAATTTTAATATACATCTTAAAGACACTGAAGAGGAAATTCTTAAAAATAAAAAAAGAAAACATTTTGATGATCATGATTTTAGTGATAAAAAGAAAAGGAAATCTGGTAAAAAATTTAAACAAAAACCCAAAGGACTGAATTCTTCTTTTTTGAAGAATTTGTTTTCTGGTGGACTAGAAAATAATGACAGTGGAGGTGAATGATCTTATCAAAGATATTGTTTTGTTCTATATAAAATGCAAATATAATTTTTGTTTATTTTATTTATTAATACCAGTATTTTCACAAAGTACAGATTTTTTGGTCGATGGATTGTTGAATTATTTTTACATCACATCAGTAATTTTTTAGCTATTCCTTTTTTTTCATATAAATCACAAGGATTAATATTATCACATGTTCATGCAGTGCATCAATATGCAAGTGTCTCTGATCTGCTTTGTACTAGTGCACACTTTGTTGACCTTTATAGTGCTAGTACACTAACCCACAATGTAGCAGATAAATACCACTGAACATTAAGTCTAACTTACAGGTACTGAGCTGCCAACCAGTAAAGACTTTATCAAAGAAATCTGTTTCTCACTGTAAACTGGTCTTTAACCTCTCTGGGCCTAGGTACAAATCCTGCTTGGGCAGATCCTAGTGTAAGAAAAATTTGTTAGTTCACTTATCAAAGGTTGGTGGTTTTCTTCAAGCACTCCGGTTTCCTGCAGCTTTCCAGAACTGATTGTCTCAGTATAAGTGAAAGGAATTTGACAGCATTAAACACCATTATATATACTTATCTCCAATCCTGCTGGGGCCTTAGTGGTCTAAAGCGCGCGCTTACAGATCACAGTGCCTCTCACCGCCTGGGTTCGAATCCCACTCAGGACAGATCCTAGTGTGAGAAAGTTTGTCAGTTCGCTTGCCGAAGGTTGGTGGTTTTCTCCGGGCACTCCAGTTTCCTCCACCATCCAAGAACTGACCTGCTCAAAATAAGTGAAAGAATCTTGACTGGGGCGTAAAACACCATTACTTCAACTCCACTCCAATCCTGCTGGTATCTTTTTATTTATCAACTACATGGACTGGGGAAATAAAATTTAACTTGGGTCATAAAAAGAAAACCATACTTATAGCTGAACTGTGATTTTAACAATTTATGGAACTTTGTACCTAATACACCTACTGATATTTTTTTTTTTTCAAAGTGAAATACGAAAATAATAATAATAATTTAAAAATAAAACAGTAAATTTTAAAAAGGAAGATTGAAAAAATGGTGTTTTACTCCTTAGTCCAGATTTTTTCACATGTTGAAATGGTTAGTTCGATGATGGTGGAAAAAAACCAGAGTGGCAAGAGGAAATAACTGAACTTTGAGAATATTCTCACACTTAGATCTGCCCAATTTGGATTCAGTCCTAGGCTCTGAGAATTGCTGTGATGCATAAGCTTTCTGCTACAGAGGTCCGGGTAGAAAGTAATGGTGACACCATATACAATTTATGCTGTGAAACATCATCTGATTAGAAAATAATCAACAATAATATATATATATATTTTTTTTGTGATATTTGTAGTAATCTTCTAAAATACATTTTAAATTGATTTGTTTGTGTATTACAGAGATTGTGGTTTTTTAAATGAATAAAGTCTACTTATAGTCTAGTCAATCTAGAGTTTAACCTCAGAACAGAACAAAATTTGTTACTAATATGCTCTTAAATACATGAAATGTTTATAGTAAAAGGTCTTCCAAAATCTGACAAGGGGAAACAAGTTTTTGAGAAGTTTTAATTTCTTATGGGGATTTCTATAAACAAGGGAGATAACTCCTGTAAAACAGGTGGAGTTTTAGTCTTTTCACTATTTTAACAAAAAGTAAAGCAAAGACCCTGGAATTAATTAATCACAATTGATTCCATATGTATATTCAACATTTCTGATTTCCTTTAAAGTGAAATCATTGGCCCATTTTCATTTCGTTGCATTTTATTTTAAGTCTTTCACAATCTAATGTTTCTAAAGTGATAAGGAATTAATAACAGAATACTCAAAGTAATGGAGTGGAAGTAAAGAAAGGTTATGTTTTTAACCTGAGATATACTAATTTTATCATTTTTGTGTATAACAAAACATATTTGAGGTGAATAAATCTTTTTTCCATCTCATCAACATGCCCTTCAGCGTTTTGCATAAATTCTTTCAACAAAATAATATTTTTTCTTTACATTCCATTTATATATTACATTCTAAATTGTCTTAAGTTATCTATTTTTAGTCTACGTATAAATTTCCATCTAATTTCTAGGTTGTTCTTCATATAGTATCAGAGAAAACTTGAAGTTTTTGAAAATTTCTGTGAAAAATTTAGGATCATAATACAGAGTTATCTCCCTTTTCTATAAAAAATGCTATTTGTTACTTCAAGATTGCAAAAAAACCCAGATTCCACTGGATTGAAATTGGTAGATTTTTTATGGTGAATAAAAACACAATTCCTTAAAACAATCACATAAAAATATTTTCTGTTGCAATTACTTTGAGGTTTGACCCTATTTTTTCATAGATTGTAGACAGACGAGTATATTGTAGTTAAGATACTGATCCACTTTTTAAAATTGCATTAAGTTGACCAATTATTGAAAAAAAAAATTATTTTTTAAAAATATTTGTTATCAATGCATAATTTATTGTTAATACTATCTGTGCAATTAGTTTTTTAAGTTCATTCTTATTAGACCATAATAAATGACAATCCTAAAAGCTTGGGGCAACTGGATAAAATGTTATTTATCAGCTTGAAGCATGCACAGAAGTTTTGCATGTAAACAATGACAGAGGACATGTTCATACAAGAATGACAATAGACTCTGCAAAGAAAAAAGCAAGGGCCAACTAGGACAAACTGAATCCAAGAATTCAAATTGACCAGGCTCATTTGGAAAAAAGCCTGTAAATAAAACAGCAGTTTGACTTGGATATGCACTACAAAGTGGCCGCATTGCTTTTCAACACATGCTCAGTTGCTGTGTTTGTTGATATTGCCTTGTTTTTGATTGTGTTCTAAAATAAGACCTTTCGTAGTTCAAACTAGCGGTAGTTTTCCAGTGAAATTCAACAGGTTTTATCATGAAACCAAGTGCATGTTATACATTTTCATGAGAAGCATAGTTAAGAAAAAATGTGCTATTTATATATTACTAGTATGCATAGGAAAACTTAATGCAGCTTTAAGTCATAGAAATAAATCATTAACAAGAGTTTTGTTTCATGGAACAAAACTGTAATCTTCTGACATCATTTTTGATTTTCTCTTGGAATTAAATTCCTCCATGATAATCCCAATCAGGTCTGACCAAGACTTGAAAATTAGTGGCGACTTCTTTCGCCAAGCACTCAGCATTTAAAAATGAAAGTCCTCCTTCTGAGGAGACCTTAAAAACCGATGCTCCGTTTCACAGCAGGCGAATTAAGGAACCCTCCCTGAACATTGCCCAGTACACACTGCAAAGGTCAAAATTTCTGCCACTTCTCCTATAGCTGGTGATGTCTCTATATAAGTGAAATATTCTTGACTGGGACGTGAAACCAAATTAAATCAATCAAATCAATCAACACTCCATGATACAAAAATTGACCAACTTGATGTGTGAAAGAATCTTAACTGGGGCATGAAACACCATAACTCTACTTCTTAACTTCCTTATTATCATTCACCCTTTATTTGATTTTTAATACACAAGGTTGGTAAAAATATCTACAGAAATGAATATAAATTAATCAAACAAACTTAATGAGGTAATATTATATTTTTAAAAAATGGCAAAAAATTACATTAGGCAAGACTGAAAAGCAATACATGTATATAAAAACTACAAACAGAAAAAAATTAACGTCACATGACATACATGTATTTAGTAGCTCAGTAGTAAAAACTTTAATCAAATGACAATCACATGAATCATTGCTGAAAGTAACACATGAACACAAACGTCTGTGATTTTGCATTCAAGATTATCTCCATGTAGTGCACATTGAGGAGTTAAATTGAGTCAAGTTGAAATCCCTGGTATTACAACTGTTCCTTATCTTTGATTTCTTAAAAAATTGACCTTATGAAAAAAGTATATATGTTTAAGTCCCTTTTTGGCCCACAAAATTTAATTTATCAGTCTAAGTTGCAACATATACATTGTGTATATCAATAAACAGTCTATAAAATTTACATTGGAAAATTGTTCGCTTACTTGTTTCTTATGTTCTCAGTGAAGTAGAGATGATTGTTTTTACTGATATCATATTTGATGCCTTTTCTTTGAATTTGTATTCTGGCCATGGAAATATTGAGCACATTCAAGGGAAAAACTTTTCTAAATTTTCTCAGTTCGAGTTTTTAGTCTTCTCTAATGTTTAAAGTTTCTTTTCGTATTTTTTATATCTTCTAGGATGAAAAACAATCTAAAATATATCCAAAGCAGTGATAAAACAGATATTTGATTCATAATTGACAACACTAGTGATGTAAATATGCAGTGTCATTTTGTTGACAATTTTTACTCTCCTTTGCATTTTTCAGGGGTGTTGAAATATGGCCTTTTTGATATAGACATCTTGGCTAAATTTAAGTTAAGAAACTGAAGTGAATCTAGCTGAGGGGCTAGAATGTCTTAATTTGGCATCATAAAAATACATGTAGTTCACAAAAAATCATTTTAAATACAACACAACCTGCTTATACACACCTGAGTAATATACTTAAAACCTCCTGCCCTTGAACTGATTTATTAATTGGGTAACACTGTTTTGTTTCCTTTTTGAAAGTATCACCCAAACAACCAATCAAAATCCTTGGTTTTAAAAGTGTTCAGCTTAGCCAGATTCTACTGTACCTTAATTTGGTTGGCTATCTCAAGAAATAAATTATAATCATGAATGTGGTTTGGTTAATAAATGATAATCATTAATGGCAACAATTGTGAAAAGTTAAACCTGCTACAGTGATCACCTCTATATAAAGGTCACTTTGCTTCATATGTCATCCAAAAAGAACCTCTATACAGAGACCACATCCTTTAAGACTTATTTATAAAAATAATCTCTTCAACAAGACATGCATTTTAAAGTCCCTTTTCTTCATATTTCGACTAAAGAGAACCTCTATATAAAGACCACCTGTTTATAAAGACTAGTTCCAACCTAAAAGAACAGGCCCCAGTTTCACAATGTTTCACTCAATCGAGTGTACACTCAACTCCAACTGGGGGATATTTCAATAGCAGTTTTTAAAACATAACACAGTCAAAAGTTAAACATCTAATGTTATATTTCAATTGTTTAGTGGGGGTTAGTTAATTGAACAAAACAAAACATTGTCTCATAAAACTTAAAAATTTTAAAATAATAATGAGAGAAAAATTGGAATATATGGAACAATTGAGTGGATGATTGTGAAACTGGGGCCCGGTCTCTACATGAAGACCATGTGTCTTATGAAGTCCTTTATATGCAAATTGTACTGTAAAATCATATAAAAAAAGTTATCCAACAAGTAAGCCCATAGGTCCCAACCTTGGCACTTGCACTCCTTTAATTAAGTTCTGGGAAAATAAAAAAAACAAAAAAACTCTACACTTCATCTAAATCATTAAACACAAACTACAGATCTATATCTAAATAATACTAGTTCTACAATGGCACAGTCAATGTTTCTGGCCTCTGACCTGTATGAAACCAATTGTCATTTTATGGCAAATATTTACTGGTATTACAATTGTAAATTCACTACACTATATCTTAGCACCTTTTAGTTTTTAATATTGGATCATAAGCTGTTGTATGTAGAAGTGTGATGGCTTAAAATACATTCCTGAGTATTGATTTGTGTGAGCCACAAATTGCTTCTTTTTTTTTTTTTTTAACAATTTTTATATTTAATGGTACCATCCACTTTTCAGTTTCAAATCATACTGTATATGTCTTTTGGGAATCAGATTTAGACTGATTTGCTTTCTGCTTTTTCATGGATAAATCAGGTTATTTTTTAGTGTTTCTGCAACATTTAACTACTCATTGCACACTTATACCTTTAATTGAATTTTAGTTATGAACTATGAATTATATAAAAAAGTCTGTAAGGTTTAAATCTTTGCATCATTCACTATCCATTGCACCCTTGTATATTCAATGGTATCTTCCAGTAGTGAGTTTTGGATCATACCAAACAAGCCCTAAGGTTAAAATGTTTGAACCATTCACTATCCTTTACACACTTGTATATTCAATGGTATCTTCCAGTAGTGAGTTTTGGATCATACCAAACAAGCCCTAAGGTTAAAATGTTTGAACCATTCACTATCCTTTACACACTTGTATATTCAATGGTATCTTCCAGTTGTGAGTTTTGGATCATACCAAACAAGTCCTAAGGTTAAAATGTTTGAACCATTCACTATCCATTGCACACATTTTTAATGTTATCTTCAAGCTCTGAGATTTGGATCATACCTTAAGGTTAATACATGTATTTCAATTCTGATTTGGTCTTTTCATTAGAACTCCATCCACACCCATTTGTTTTAATGGTATCTTCTTGTCTTTTTCTCAGACCATACCAAATTATCCTTTAGGGTTAGAGAGTAAATTAAATTTTTTACTATCCATCAGGAGGGTTGCAAAATGGCTCCTCCCTAATACTAGTAATCTGCCCAGTCATTGATCCATACAGAAATGGATTTGGTGGATTTGTAAATGGAAAAGGTTGATGGATAACAGGAGGTCTTTGTTCTGGAAGTGGAAATCTATATTGCGGTACTGGAAATTTTAATCGTGCACTTTCTGAATTTTGTTCTTGCTGATTTTGATTAAATTTTAACCGTTCGTTTTCCATGTTTTGTTCTTGTGCGTTCACATCCTCCTCAGTAATATTTTCATTTCTAGATATATTTGTTGCAGTAGTTTTTTGAGTTACCTCCCCTTTACTCAATGTATCTGTTGAGCATTTTTGTTCATTCCGTTTTTCTCTCTGTCTTTCATTCTTCCACCAAATTTTAAGTTTGGAGACAGTAACTTTGGGTCTTTCTTGACGAACATGGCCTCGATTTAGTTCATCGGTAAAAAATCGTAACTTTTCATTTGTTGGATGTTTACAGGTTTGATACCATTTCCTCATTAAAGCTATCTCATGTTCCGGATGAAATGTCTGACGGGAATCCCTGGGACCTCCATCTTGTGAAAAGTCTGTGAAGAGAAAAATTGATGAACTCGATCAGTATACATGAACATGCATTTTATCATAAATGAAAGAAATTTCTTGTTGTTTTTTGCATTTCTTGAATTAATTAGAATTGAGTAGAGTAGGGAAATGGTGTTTTTCACTCCAGTCAAGGTCAACAGTTCTGAGATGACGAAGGAAACCTGAGTGCCCCAAGGAAACTACCAAACTTCAGGAAAATGTTTACTTGCCAAAGTTCAGTGGATTTCTGATCATTTCTCTGAGCACCTTGGTTTCTTCCACAATCCCAGAACTGATTGTCTCATTGTAGGTGACTGAATCTTGACTTTGGCATGAAACAGTATAACTCCACTCCAAATATAAAAAAGAAATTGAAACAGAAAACAGATGCTTAAGATAAGTGTCATGACTTTTTAAAAGCAATCCTTGCTTATAAGGGGTCTTGATGGACTAAAGTGGGCATCTATGGATCAAGTTTTATTATTTTTAACACAAATTCATGTGGTCAATGTGTGTGCATTTGTGTGTTAGTGTTTTTGATCTGCAGTGCACTACTGTGCACTTAAGGTGACCTATAGAATGCTTGTACACTTGCCAGCAATGTCACAGATAACTAATGCAGACCACTTATTCCATTACACTGTTACCAAACCAACCATTAAGGGTCTACAAAAGTAAAAACTTTTCTCCCTTGCCATCAACCAGATTCAAATCCACAGGGGTAAGAAGCCACGAGATTGAAGGCTAACACTTAACCACCCATTCATCATAGCCCCTAGTGTGGAGATGCATTTTCATACCTGGGTATAAGTCAGATTAAAGATATCAAACAAGATTTACAGACTTAAGTGTCATCAAAATTTGGTTCATAAAGAGTGTGTTAGAACTTGAAATGAATACCATATTGACACAAATGAACTTTAAGATGGCAAGATTGAAAACTAAAGCATTTCACATCCTTTTCTTATTCACATCAATATATCTTAAAAAATTCATTCTAAATAACACATGTACATGTATTAACTTAGCTTTAATTGGTAAATTTGTTAGAGCAATCACCAAAACCATGATTGTCTTTATATAGCAGACATGCAGACACACAGACCACTGCTTTGATTGGTTAATCATATTTATCACTACTTAGTTTGTATGGTGTACACATACTGTCAACATACTCTTTATATTTTCCATCACTTACTTTTTGTGGTGTTTTCTTATTGTCAACATACCTTTGCTTTGATTGGTAAAACTGATGTACCAATCACCAAACTCCTTACATTTATCCTCACTTAGTTTGTTACTGTACTTCCAATTGGCTATGTTTGAAATAGCAGACTGAAAAATTCAAAGAAAAATCTATTTGACAAACACACTTAACTTATTAACTGGTTAATTGATTAGAAAACAAGTAGTAACACGGAAATGAAAGAAGAAAATAAAACAATTCTAGATTTAATAGACCACATAATTCAGAAATCAAAAAAAGATTTACCATCTCAGGTTATAGTGGAGATGTTTATTTAGCCAGTTGCTATGACAACTTTTAAGTTATATCTGAAGTGCATTTCACAGAGAGTAACAAGACTTGTAACTTATACAGAACTTATGGCAGATAATTTGATGTATAGTAAGCTTTAGATGTAACATATTGGCAGACAGCAATGCACAACATGTACTTGGTGGTAACCATAGCAACCAATAACAGACTACAACAACAAAACACTTTAAGTAAGATTTGAAAGGTTGTTTTGAGGATTACCAAGTTTAAGATTTAACAAAAAAGTACTAAACTAAATGGAATCAATTAATATCACAAAAAACAAACAAGATTGATCTCCCTTTAAACATAAAAATTCTATCTAAAATTTATATCAGGGGACATAATCAAAGCAACATTATGATTCAACAAAAGGGAGAGAACTGGAGTAATACAAACCTGTGTAAGGGGACATAACTTTGCTAAGCTAGATTGGCTCATTTCTTTAAGCAGTGACATAACAGCACATCTCACTGTATTATCTGTCCATCTAGAAACATCAACATCACCAGGGGAACTGAAAATATTAATAAAAGAGTTTTGGTTTACTCTGGGTTCTGTTTACACAAGTGTTTGGTTTACTTAGGGTTCAGTTTAGACAAGTTTTTGGTTCAACCCATGTTCAGTTTAATAGTTTTTTGGTTTACTGTGGTTCAGTTTAGACAAGTTTTTGGTTTACTTAGGGTTCTGTGTAGACATGTTTTTGGTTCATTCCATGTTCAGTTAAGACAAGATTTTGGTTTACCTTGGGTACAGTTAAGACTAAATTTTGGTTTACTGAAGGTTCTGTGTAGACATGTTTTTAGTTCACTCCATGTTCAGTTAAGACAAGATTTTGGTTTACTTTGGGTTCAGTTAAGACTATAGATTTTGGTTTACTCTGGGTTCTGTTTACACAAGTGTTTGGTTTACTTTGGGTTCAGCTTAGACAAATTTTGGTTTAATCAGGGTTCTGTGTAGACAGTTTTATTTCACTAAGGGTTCATTTTAGACAGGTGTTTAGTTAGCTCAGGGTCTGTTTAGAAAGATTCTTGGGTTAAATCAAGCTTCAACTTAGACAGGTGTTTGAATTACTCAGGATTCTGTATAGACTTTTTTTTGTTTTTGTTTACACTGGATTCTGTTAAAGATTTTTGGTTAACTTTGGGTTTAAATTCACTATATACTTAGCATCAAATACATGTAAATGTAAATTAATACTCTATATTTAGGGTACATGCTTATTTGGGTATCTTTAACTTAATCATCTAGAAATTCCTTAGAAAGTTTTTTATAAGGCATAATAAAAAGATCTTTGTTTAGAAACCTTCCATAAAAAATATATAAGCATATTATATTTATTCCAGTATCAATTTAGATCCCTTTCAGAACCCCATTATAAAGGTTTTTTCCTTAAGGACCCCCTGCAACAATATATTACTACATCATATTTAATCCAGCATCAGCTTAGACCCTTTGAGAACCCCATCATAAAGATTTTTCCCTTAAGGAACCCCTGCAACAATATATTACTACATCATATATAATCCAGCAACAGCTTAGACCCTTTGAGAACCCCATTTTAAAAGGTTTTCCCTTAAAGAACCCCTGTAACAATATATTACTATATCATATTTAATCCAGCATCACTAAGCAGCTTTAAAATGCTTATCATAAATTTAGTTAATAACTTTTGTACATTTAATTTGATTGATTACTGAAAAGATTATGGATTATTGTCACTAAATTCTCGTTATCGCCATGGTTACAAGTATTAAGATTACGAGATAAAAAGCCTTAATCCTCTTAACTCAAGTTGTTACCATAGATGTTGACCAATTTATTTCCCGGATTTATGAAGTTAATAAGCTACAGAGAATAATAGACATTAAATCCTCAACTCGATGATTAATAAATAACCTGTTTGTTTTTACGATGAAAAATATCCAATACAGTTATTTTACCTGTAAAAGTCTTTTTTCGTGGTTTTTATTTAGTCAACCCCTTTTAACTCAAAATTAAAGATTAATGGATACTTTGTTTGTTTTTATGATGTAAAAAAAAATTGAGGTAATTTTACCTGTAAAAAATACTGTCTTAGAGACTTGAATGCAACATATTTTTATTATGGTAGTGCATTTCTGCAAACCTCAAAGTTACTCTCAATCTCTAGGTTCTTATCCCATTTGAGCAGATTCAATTTTGAGAAAGTCTGTCTGTTTGCTTATTGAAGGCAAGTTAATTTTTTCAGGCACTCCAGTTTCCTCCACCATTCCTGAACGGACTGAATGGATATAAAAAATACTTTGAACTAACGCATAAAACGTACTACACCTCCAGTCCATCTTGATCATAGCTTCTTTTTTATGCAAGAATTCTTTTATTTTGTGTTTAGCGACTGTACAAGTAAAAAGCTTAAAGTAAAAAAGTACTTTGTACCGGTCAGCTAAGATGGCTTGGATAAGAAATTGAATATCTCTAATGGAGGTCTAATTTTTAGTTTAGTACACCATTCAATACCCCTAAATGTTAGTTTGGTACTGCTTTTTCCAGTTAAATCAAATAAATTTTGCCCTAAAATTATGTCCAGGATTATACATTTTGCATGGTATTTTTTTTATATGTTCTGCTGGTTAAAAGCATTACCAACATATCTCTGAAATGAGTTCATAGTTTGTCAAATGATTAAAATGTATGTGTTGTCAGCACGTTGTTCCCCTTCTATGTTCAGTGATATTCTCGGGGCACTCCAATAATCCAAAAAAAACAATTCCTAAACTGTCTTTCTCAATATAAATTTAAGAATTTTGACTAGGGAATAAAACATTTTAATCAACTTCAAACAAAACCAGCTGGCTTTTATATTGGAGTTGCAGGTATCCCTTTACACTGATTAAGACTTGTTTAATCTTCGCTGTAAACAGGTATGCTCATGAGTTGGGACTCAGAATATGAGTAAAGCCATACCTTTACTAAAGCAATTGTATATTGATGGTAAACAATTATCTTGGTTACTTATTTAATCTGCAAACATCCTGAGAAAGTTTTTTCAGGGTCTATCCTGACAATTACTTTTGTTTTTAGTCAATCAGTCTTGTAAATGACATTAACAGATTAGTTTAATGGGCTAATGGTGTAATTGTTTTGCATTCCCTAGTCAAGATTATTCCATTTTTTTTCAGGCAGTCAGTTTAATAATAGTCAAGAAAACCAGAGTATCTATAGAAACCCATCTACCTTTTGTCAGGCAAACAGATTTGTTTTCTTACAATTAGATATGCATGAGTGGCATTTGAAATTATGTGGCGAGAGACAATGATTGTTTATTAAGGTGACAGTTCAGACTAACCAGTGACCCAAGACAAAGTCTTCTAACTTCTTCCTCTATCTTAATTATCTTTCTATCCTGGTACAACTTTGTGGTCATATTAAGACAGCAAACATAAGCTCGCTATGCTGACAACCATTTTACCTATAAAAATGGGCTCTTTATTTTATTTGCCTTCATGACCTTTATGTTCAACCTCAGTAACCATGGTAACCAACAACCAGTTTTTCATAAAATAAACAAAACAAACATTTTAAGTATTCCACAAGAAATTTTTATTGCATATTTTGACATAACAAATTTTGGCATGTCAGTATTAAATACCTGATAATATGTATATCTACTAACAATGGCTACAGTAACCATGGAGACAATAACCATGGTAACAGTAAAAATACTATAATAATAATAATAATCTCTTTATAACATGTTAAATTATTGAATTCTTCAATTTTCTTCAATACACTACTGTTAACAACATTTAAACATAGTTATTGTGCTTAGTATGATTGTGTATACATGTGCTTTTGAAAAAAAAAAAAAAAAAAAAAAAAAAAAATTACCAAGTTTCCAGCCACACTCAATTTTTTCAAGTACAGCAAATCCTCGTTTTCATGTCCTACAACAACTTAACCCCCTTTCAAATCACTATGTTATTACTAAGTCCCAAAAATCTGTTTCCTCTACATTTTTCTTTATATTTCTCCCTTGTTTTATTTCCAAACTCTTTATAATGTCAAAATTTGACTGAACAAATCGTGACTATGAATGAAGGATAAAAAGTGGTTTCCTAGCTTGTTTTTCTTTCAATAAATAGCTTGTCAAAAAAAAAAAAAAAAAAAAAAAAAAAAAACAATTATAACAAACTGAATTCCCTGAATTAAAATTCAATTTCATGAACAGTATAATAAAGATATATCTAGCCACTGTCTTCTTTTAAGTTGTATAGCTTAAACAGCCTGCTGTTAAGACCACAACTTCATTTTCCTTATTCAAGAAATAAGCACTGGTTACCAGTATTCTGTCCTGAATGAGCACCATTCAGCTTTAAAGTGATGTCAGGGAAAGGTAACTCTCTTACTGAATGTAAACAATAATTTTCTTAAGTTTTCTTAAGGTGTAAAGTGAGGCAAGAAAGTTACCAACAGTTACTTCAATGTTTTTAATTAAAAAGTAAATTTCTGAACTAACACACAGGAGAGAGAGAGAGAGAGAGAGCGAGAGAGAGAGAGAGAGAGAGAGAAAAAAAAAAAAAAAAAAAAAAAAAAAGCCTGATTGTCAAGTTTTTAAATTTTACTAAAGGTTTCTATTTGACTTCAAGGATTTGACTTGAAAATGCTGAGCATGGTTGCCATGGCAACATAAAGAACACCTTTACAAAGAGAAACAGTGAGTATATGAATAGTTGCGTCATTGTAACTTTAACATAACAACAGAGAACTGAGTATGAATTTGAATAACCCCTGAAGGTTAAGACATTACAATATATATTCAATAATACTACACTCTATGCAGTAACAAGTTGCTGTAAAAAAAAACTTTTTCTATAAAACCAAAAGCACCATTAGAGATCTAGTAAGGAAAATACCAGTAGTTCTAATTACATGTATGTGTGATTTAGAACAGGCCAAATTATGTT
Source organism: Tegillarca granosa (assembly GCA_029721355.1). Classification (NCBI taxonomy): domain Eukaryota; kingdom Metazoa; phylum Mollusca; class Bivalvia; order Arcoida; family Arcidae; genus Tegillarca; species Tegillarca granosa. Next base: position 31,506,271 of record CM056610.1, read on the forward strand.
GTTTCTGTGTTTGTGTTTTACATCCATGACAGTTCCGAAAATCTACAAACTGGTCCTAAAAGAAAACATGCAAATTTAAAACACAAAATAGTAAAGGACAAAAATTAAAAATTACAGAATTAATGAAATCAAGGGTTATCAAGAAAAAAAAAAAAAAGGACATAAGAATTAATAAAAATATGCTTAATAAATATCTAAAATAATTTCCAAATAAGAAAACAATGATATAAAGTCCTGCCAAAAAAAGCAGTTAAACAAAGATTCAGGAAAATTGGAAGTTTTTGTTTTTATCACATTTTTTAAAAAAAAAAGTATTTTAGGCAAGTGACGTAAAACACTAAAACAACATAAGATGTCCTTATTGGCAGTTATTGGTCAAATAACAGAGAACAGAACACAGAAAATAACTAACAACTAAAATAATATAAAATAACAGAAAAAAAAATTGAAATTAAGCTTAAAATTTTTATTTATTTTTTTTTTTTAGCTTTTTAAGGACAATTGGTACACTTTTAAACTTTCTTAACTTTAATTACAGAAGAGTTCCACAACCATCAACAACTTATATTTTGTTACCATAACAACAGTTTGACAACAATTTATCTATTCTTTTATGTATATAAAATAAGTAAAATTTTACCAAAATGAATGGATACCAAAGCTGGTCTTAATTTTTACAAAAATCCTTGGATACCAGACCTCTATATCAAGTGACCTTAAAAAAGTTAATTGCCAATAAGATCTGACAAGAAAAATATGGAAACTTTGGCCTTAATATTATGCCATTTTAAACAAATTATTTTTATTGCTAACCTGTCATATGCGTAAGAAAAAACATTTATTTAACAAACACAGACAATTCAAATAATATGAAAGTAAAACATTTTAAACACTTAGGGTGTGACACTTTAAATATTTTTTACAAATTTTTACTACATAAGGTTGGACTACTTTGCATTAAACTTTATCATTTAAATAGAATCCTTTTGTATAAAATTTTGCATTAGCTGTTCCATCTTTTTGGTAACCTCAACTTAAAAGTTGAATCAATTTGCATTGGCTATTCCATAAGTTGAACAACCTCCCTAAGTAATTTTTTTATCAAGCATTAAAACTGAATAGACGCATTATCAAGATTTCAGTTTCTGTCATTTAAGCCTACAATTAAGGATGCCAATTTGTATCAATCATCCAATAAAAAAATATGACACAAAAAGCACAGAAAAAAAAAAGAAACATAAATAGCATTAACATATATACTGAAGAACACATGCACCAATCAGAAATAAGCTTACAAAAGCCTGTAGGAATGTTAGTTCATATCAAACTTGTATTTCTTAATCACAGATTTTTAAAAAAAAAAAAAAAAAAATTAAAATTGTGGTTTGAACCCCAGTTATAGATTACCATAAATAACTTTAAATTCTTTGGAGTTTTCTTATAAAAAAGTAATGTTGAAAGTGCCATTTTTCTTTAAAATGCCCGATTTTTTATACCTTCAAAGCTGAATTTCAAATAAGTTTTAAACATTATGATATAAAAAAAATCCAAAAACAGCCAAATCAATTTTGTTAAAAAAAAAATTAAAATTAAAATTAAAAGCACTAAACTTAAAACAAACTGTGTGACAATAGGTAAACAAGCCAATATGAATCCAGAGATTTCATTAAAACATCAACAATAACCAAGCTAAATACACAAAATACCCAACCCCAGTTTTTTGCCAAATTCAAAGATAACAATTACAATACACAGGATGCAGGATAAATATAATTGCCAAGATATGTAAACATTGGCAAGTTGCCATGACGATATAATCTGACAATAAAAAAATTAACATAATAAAGAAACGATTAACAGAAAAAAAATATAATAATTAACTAAAATGTAATGGATTAACATAAACTAATCCACCAGTCTTGTAGCATTTTGTTGTATATCAGGAAATTTTCACATTTACCGGTACCTTATTTTTTGCTGAAACTCACAGTTTTGCCAAATTCATTAGCTTATCTAATGGTTATTTTGTTGTTGTTGTTGTTGTTTAATCATTTTTAAATCCCAACAAAAATGGAAGTCCATACTTAGAGTATTCAAGTTTTATTAATCAAAGTTCAAAAAAAAAGTTTATTTTCATTAAGGTCTGACAATACAACAAAATTTTAAAATTTAACATTGCATTTGTATAACGCTCATCCAAAATGCAACAACAGTGCCAATTTCCCAACAATCAAGCAGATGTGAAAATTTTCCGATATACAGTTGGTTAATTACAATATTCTCATCAATATATACAGATATGAAGATATTTTCTAATTCTTTCAATCGTTTTTTGGCATTGTTAATTACTGGTAAGCCTATAATTTTCTTTAAAAGTTATGATAAAATTCTCTGCAAAAAGACAGATTGTCATTCAAGAAATTTACAGCCTCTTTGGTTCAAATTTGATTTCAGACACTGGGCATAGTTTGCGAGTTCTCATTTAATCAATTCAATGGAAAAAATCGTAACAAAAAAAAAGAATATCAGTCTTTCCTGTTTTCCACCAATGGAAGACATCACATTTGCTAATGAGTTTATTGTAAATGTTTAAACTTTTTACCTAATAGCCATTCAAAAAAAAAAAAAAAAAAAGCTTAATCTGCAAAAAAATAAAAAAAATAAAAAAATAAATTAATTAAAAAAAAAGAATCATTTATACAGTTATATTTACTCATTTTATAAACAAATTTTCACCAACAAATCTACAAGAGTTATAACAAGTTTGTGTGCAAGTTGAAAAAACTTTCCGATGTCTGAAATCAAGCTTGAACCATTTATTTTCCATACATTTACAACTGCACATTTTTAGACTTCCTGTTTTGAAATATGTCAGGAAGTGAAGTCATAGAACAAGATTTTAAAAAAAATTTAAAAAAAAAATAAATAAAAAAAAAAACGCCCTAGCAGATAACATATATGTGTATTGCTTTTAAATACAATTTATACATAATTAACATCCATTGCATGCCAAATTTTTCTGAAATGCTGAAAACAAACATTGACTAAGACATTCTCCTTGCATAACACCTTCATCCAAATGAAAGACGTTTGGGTTTACATATTATTCTACCGTTAAATTTCTAAATTCTGTGCTCAATTAGCAATTAATGTGAAATTTCAAAAACATTAAAAGTCCTACAAAAACTTCTACAAATTTTTTCTTTCCTTTTTTTATAAAAAATGTCGATTTTTACACAAAGTTTTTTTTTCTACAAAATCTAAATTAGTTTGAACAGAATCTTAAAACCTAAAATAGGAAAAAAAAAAACAAACAAAACTAACTGCTAGTAAAATTGTTTTGTGTAAATATGTGTAAATGATCTGCTAAATCAAGGTTGCTGACACACTTTGTTTGGTATAATCAAAATTCAAAAATATAAATCTAATGAAAAAGGGCACTAGTTTTATCAAACAGTCCCTTAGGTAACTTTTTTTCAATGTTGTAAGCCAGACAAAACAAAACTTAACTTACAACATGTCAGTTTGTTTAAAAAAAAATCAAAACAAGGACTAGATGTAGAATGTCAAGTTAGTAGTGTTAATTATGTGAAACGAATCTTGTATGCGAACCCCCCCCCCCCACCCCTGAAAAAAACGCGGTTTTATACACTCATGTTGAACAGACAATCAGCATTTTAAGCAGGGCATTCGGCAATGGTTCATAAAAACTGCGGACAATATATACAGATATTGTTAAGCCGTTAGGCAGACTTAAACTGTCTTTGTCAATAATTAAACATTATTTATCTATACAGCTAGTTAATCTCTATAATTAGTGAGTGAATTTGTGATTGTAAAAATGCTGAGATTATCTCAAAACTTGAAAAAAAAAAAATTATTAGAAAGCAATTGATCTTGTATGTATGGAAGTATGGTCATGATAGCAAAGAATGTTGCATTTTTCACATAATTTGAGGAAAAAATTGTGATACAAAAAACCATGTAGGTAAGTAAGGGTGCAAGTTAAAACCATAAATTTACTATTTAAAAAATTTCAACAATTTTTTTTTGATGATTTGGATATAGAAGTATACTAGATCTAAATAAAACATTGCAGTCTGTTTTTGAACACCAAAAGTTTTCTAGTCTCCATGGAAACCCTTAGCAAACCACATGGTAACTCAATGTTAGTGCGCAACTATTAATTCTAGAGGAAATCAAATTCATTTATTATTGCATGATCTTGGAATATCCTAACTAATAACCTTATTTTTACGAAAAAACATCAAATTATGCAATTTCATCTACCGGTAGTTCCTTTTAAACGTCATGAGGTACTTATCACATGGCAGCTGCAGAATGCTAGTTAGAATCTTTATCTGGTCCTTTTAAAAACACTAAAAATTATTGTCTCAATTGGGATCACTAACCGTTAAATGACATCACTAACCAATTTATTTCCAATAAAATACTTTCTTCAGCTTTTAAAGATACAATTTTTGCTATTTGGAAAACACAGTACATTTTGTATTTCAGTAATGTTGAAAAATGTTGAAAACTTGAACTTAGTATTATTTTTTTTAATAAAGGTAAAAAGTCCACAAAAAAATGGAAAATAAAAGAAACTGAAGATAAATCTGGAAGATGGATTTATTGACCAGTATAAGGTACAGACTCAAGAATTATGGGTGACACAGAGTTAGAGTTCCATTTGTACAGCATACGTTTATAAAGAGGGTAGGAAAGTGGAGGGGAGGTGATCTTTTGCTGGCCATGTAGAGTATTATTTTCAGTCTCTTCATATTTACGAGTCTGGGACAGCCTGATGAACCAGAGTTTGACACAAACTTTTACTTCTTTAGATGATTACAATGATTATGTCAAAGATTCATAGGAGGGATAGACAGAAAACATTTGAAACAAAAAACAAATGGATTGACAGAAAAAACAATATTGTCTAATTAGGAAGTGACAATCTGCTGTGACAATACAAAATTGGTAACTATGGAAACTGTGAAAACTTGATTATGAAATGACAGGTGGTTGTAGAGTAAGTATGTCAATATTGCGTAAAGACACAATAAAATAATAGTAAAACAATAATAATAATAATAATAATAATAATAAAACAGAAAAAAATAATAATAAAAAAAAACAATTAACAATTACAACACTAAAATACAAGTATGGTAAAATCCTCATCATAATGATGAGTTCTTAATAATCAACATACTGTAAGAAAATAATGAATAAAAATTTTAAAATGGCAGCACAATTTCTATTTTACTGCTATTTAATTAACATGTATACATTTGATAGAAAATCATGTTTTAAAAATCATTTTTAACAGAATACAGATTGAATTCCTAATTTTTACCTCAGCTCCCGCCTCCTCAACTGAATTGAACAGAGAGCACTAAAATTGTGTTTTTCACAAACGAATCTGATTCTTAACTCATATGGAAACAGACAAGCCAAAAAAGCTTAAAACCAGTTTTCATTTTTTATTTTATTCTTTTGGGGCATAAAAGGGTGGGAGTGAGAGGGCTCACTAACTTAAAATCTGACGAGCTATTTTTATCCATCAGATGTTCTATTATTGAAAGTTTAAAATTTATAGTTAACATTTTCTTCAGATACATCTTTGCTGCAATGTCAATTTAGCGAGCTTCATTGTCAACTCTGCAATATTTTAGCACCATTAAATTTTACAGCAAAGGGTGTATACTGTTGCATGCCAAATCAAGATTATTTTAAATTTAATAAGCTGTTTACTTCTGAAATGGAGGGTAAAGCTGGAGTGCCAGAGAATGTCCACTGATCATAAGTGATCCAGCAAAACAAGGATCAATCTATATAGTCTGTCATATTTGATCATTTTGGTATAAAATTGCATCAAACTTATCCAGATATAATTATTGCTGTAGATGTCATCAATGATCATACAATACAAATAATAGAAATCAAGGGCAGATAATCAATATGTGAAGACTTGTACATATTGTGTCCTGATGCTAAAATTATACTGTATTATTTTATAATAATAACAATAATAATAATAAAATGCGTATTTTTAGCAAAAAAATCCCAATTTTGTAATTAAAAAAAATAAAATAAATTAACAATTTAATCTTCATAGGGCAAAGGAATATGTGAAAAAAAAAAAAAAAAAATTATTTTCATGTTAAACCTTACTCACAACTCATTGTTTACAAAATGATACCAGAGTTTTGCGTCATCTTTGTGTAAAAAATAGCAATACCTTATTAGTATATATGTTATTTACCAACGCACGAGACTACCGTAAAACTTTCTTCAAACTTAACATAAATTAGTCAAATAAAAAGTTTAAAAAGGTAACAACAGAATGTTCATGTTTTTACATGGCAGTAAACTAAAATGTCATAAAAACTGAAATAATGAGGTATTCTGCTATTTTGACAATATTATGGACATTGTTCTTTTTCAATAAATAAAGTCGAATACATTTTAAAATAATTATTATTCAAATGCAAAGTTACTGGCTAAAACTCCAAAATTTTGATTTGCAGAGATTGGTACATCTGATAGAATTGACACAACTGGTTTTCTGAGCCCCTTTTAAATGCAACAAAATAAATAATTAAAAATTTAATATTTCACTAGAAAAATTTGAAATTTAAGCTTCTCATTGGACATAATTTCAAGAATACTGGATGGACAAAAAAAAGAAACCAAGCCTCTTTTTAAATATAATATTAAAAAATACTGGTTGGACAGAAAAAATTAAACCAAGGTTTTTATTGGACATATTTTCAAGAATATTGGTTGAGACAGAAAAAAATGAAACAAAGTTTTTTATTGAACATAATTTTCAAGAATATTGGTTGAGACAGAAAAAATGAAACCAAACCTCTTATTGGACATAATTTTCAATTCTGTTTGGATTTGTCTATTTCTGATTGGAAGAAAGTAGTAGGTTTCTCAGTTTCAATCCAGTGTGTTATACTATCACATCCACCAGACTCAATATGCCAGATTTTTGGAATAAGTTACCAGACCTGCACTTTAATCAAATTTATGTAAATATTATCATTAAATAAGGTTAAACACAACCATAGCTCATAAATAAACATTAACAAATAAATCACATACGTCCATACAACTTTAACATATATTTACCAAACTTTCACCCCTTATCATAATAATGGAACAGACCAACTTGTCTTAATGGACTGTACTAAAAATTAACAGGGGTGATAACTTATAACTAATGTCTCTTCAAAAATTGCCATAATTTCCTGAATTACAACAGGAAAAAATTAGTTTAAAATTCATAATCATTCAAGTTAACAAAACTATCGTTAAAAATTTCAGTAAATTTACAACCAATCATATTAGTTTATACTGATCCGCATTCGTTTAACTTTTGCTCGATGATTTTTAAACCAAAGCTGGACATTTTTAGGTTCCAACTTGGGGAACTTTTGTCTATAATCTGAACGATTTAATTCTTCGCAATATTTGTCTATCATATAAGAAGATGGGTGGGTGTCATCTAAAAACCATTTTTCAAGTTTCGGAATTTCTGACATTGGGTCTATGAATACCCTTGTGCGTCGTTTCCGATGATGAGAATTTCCTGGACTTGATTTTTGGTGATGCTGATGATTTTCTTGTTGATGATGATGATGCTGTTGCTGCTGCTGTTGATGTTGATGAAATCTTGCGGCTGTCTGTTGCATGAAATGAGTATTCATCGGAAAATAATGCATAGCCAAGGGATGCGGAAAATGAGGAATGTGCAAAGGCTGTTGTAACGCGTTTGATGTCCTTGACATATGTTGCATTACTGAATTGCGAAAACTTTGTCCATCTTCCTCTCGTTTGATTGACAGCAAATTTGCATCATGACTAGAATCAGATTCATCATTTGATTTACTCCCGTTTTCTTCGTCATCGGTATCCATAAACTCATCGTCATCCTCCGAGTCTGAGTTTTGGATTCCATTTGTGTAAGGGTGCACATCATCATTTATTAATCTCTTTTCATCATTGAGAGCACCATTAAGTAAATGATTTGAACATGTTTCTGAATTTTCAGTGTCCTCTTTTTTAACTGGTGGAACATTTTGAGATTCCCCACTTAGAGCCTCTTTCTGACCATTGTGATTAACCTCCATTTTTTCCTCAGTGTTACCATTTTCTTTCTGATCCTCAAAATTATCTTCACTTTGCTCATCATATTTTACATTACTTTGATTATTAAAATTTTCATGGTCTTCATTTTCGACAGTCTCATCCTCCAATCTTTTGCAAGGGGTGTCCTCTGGGAGAGGATTATTCTCTTGGAATATGGCTCCTGCTTTACTGGAGCAGGACTAGAGGCAGGAATTGGGGTTGACGTTGATTTACGAGATTGTGACAGATCACATGGTTTCTTTCGAGTCATGTGGTAAATTATTTGACATATAAGGACCATGAAAGGGGTATGGTACAATATAAACAGCATTTTTGTTTGGCAGATATGGAAGATTGCTATCAACTGCACCAGGGCTGCCCTCTAATCCCTCCTCCATTTCAAAAGAGCTATCATCATAAATTTTTCGAAGCTCTTCTGTGTGCTGCACGTGCCATTTTTAAACCAATAGATAATATTAGTAAGATCTAAAGGTCGTCTCCCTTTTCTTGAGTCAAGTCTATTAAGCTCATCTAAATAATGAATCATTTGTTCCCTAGTAGGATGTTGATTGTCAGAAAACCATTTCTGAAGCCGGGGAATTTCATTTTCCGGGTCAAATGATGTTCTCATCCCTGGTCTTGCCATGTGGCATTAATGGTGGGGTCAATGAAGGAGCACTACTTGGAATATGTTGACGATTTGTTGACAGGTCACTAGGTGGTGTATGTGAGTTTCGTACCAGTGGACCTATCAACAGGTATATCATGGGCTGGTCGTGGCATTTCTTTCTGTTCTGGCATTTTCTCACTTTGCTTGTTAATTTGTTGTTCGTACCATTTATCAATGCACGACGTACTTCAGGTGACAAATTATTGTATGTCTCACCTTTCGAAATGGAGGAAAGCAAAGTCTGAAAAATACAAAATTAAAATCAACAATAAATAGCTGTTAAAAGTCCTTATATAATTTAAATGATGATAGCCAGTCATTCTTACTTATTTCTTCTCATTTGGCTGACAAAAAGAGGGAGATCTAAATTATTTAGAATTCAAAACATGATTAAAGATAGGTCAATGTTGGTCAAAAAACAGCATTTCTGTTGTACAAAATTATTTTTGGCCAATGGTGTAAAGGCCCTTACTAGAAGGAACAATAAAAATATTCTGTACCATCTGCAATATGGATCATGGATTTTTGTTTATTTTAATGAAGTTTTACGTTCCAGTAGGAATATTTCATTTATATTGAGATGTCACCGGCTACAGGTAAAATAACAAACATTTTGACCTTTTGCAGTGAGCTGACGGCAATGTGCAGGGTGGGTCCTTTGCATGCCAAGCCTGCAATGAAATGGGGCATCGACTCTTTACAGGTCTCCCCCTAAGGCCCCCATGACCTCATTTCTAAATGCTGAATGCTTGGCGAAAAAAGGCTACATATTTTTCAAATGTTGGTCAGACCCAGTCGGGGTTCGAACCCAAACATAAGGACTATGGAGTATCATCTGTACCTACTATACAAAAAGTTCTTAAAATTAAAAATTCACTTGAATTTGTTATAACAATGATCAGGAATTTAAATTTCCACATTACGGGGAAAATATTTTAGGCCAATTCAACTTAAATCGTAGATTCTCATCCAGGTTGGACAAAAATGGTGGGAGGGTTATATTTTTTATTTTTATAATTGTGTTTAAAAGTGTTTAACTCTTGCATGGTTGACATCTGCATTGACAAAAGGGTCCTTTATGTCTATAAAATTACTTTGGGTAGCACATTTTTAGTGAGGCGGGGGCAGGGGCGAGAATCTACCAATTAGGTTGAATTGGCCTTAAACTTAATTGTATAATTTTAACATATTTTTACATTATTCATGAAAAAAAAATAAAAATAGTTTGAGAGGAAGGAAAATGAGTGATCTTTTAGATGAGATGCGATTTCTGCGAATTTTATGCTAGCTGTTTACCAGACATTAGAAAGATGCTATTTATACAGATCAAGGTTAAAATATATAATAGAGAAAATAATCATAAGAATAAAAATTAATTAATAAAAAAATTAATAGGATCTGACCAACTTGTGACATAGTTATAGATTTGTGAAAATTTAATTATAAAAAAAAAAAAAAAAAAAAAAAAAAAAACATTTATACCGCTATATACAACATGAATTGCCATGAGTGTTTATGACGTCAAAAAGAATGTCAACCGATCTTCTTACAAACACACAACAGAGATGTCAGGAGTGTTTTGTGATGTCAATAAGAATGTTAATGATTTCTTATTTCCTTTAACCAACAGAAACTTGTTATTGCCATAGCAACCAAAGTACATGTACATGACAAATGATTTATATATTTTTTTTTACATAATTATGACGTCATCAATTTGTTTACTGATATTCAATAATATCTATTATATGTTAAAGATCTATTACCAAGTATCCAAAATACCCAAACTATTTTGCAAGAAGTCCCTGGTGAGTGACATATTGAAGAAGAAGAAGAAGGAGAGGCAGAAGCAGAAGATGAAGGAGAAGAAGAAGAAAGTTAAAGTGTCTGCACAAAGTGCATCACACTGCTGAGTTTTGAATCACACTCAATCAATCAAGAGGGCTTTAGTGGCTGAATGGTCTAAAGTTTACGGATCACAGTGGCCTCTCCCCGCCTAGGTTTGAATTCCACTAGGGCAGATCTAGTTGGAGAACGTATGTTAGTTAACTTGTCGAAGGTAGGTGGTTCTTCTCAGGCACTTCTGTTTTATTCACCATTTCTGAAATGACTGCCTTGATATAGTGAAATTTCTGGGTGTAAAACCATTACTCAAATCAACTCAATACGCAGTTCCTCTATCATTCAAGAACCAACTATCTCAATAAAAAAAAAGAATTGATTTGGTATAAAACACCATTTCTCCATGCCACTCTACTCTAAGGACAAGAATATGTTTTAATTAAAGATATAAAGCATCCTAAGGTGATTGTTTATCATATAACAAACTGCAATAACACCAGTAACAACTCTTTCAAAATATTCAAATTCAAACTTGACTGTATTAAATACAATCTATGTATCAATATTCCAAATATCATTGAAAAATCATGACATGTAGAAGAGTAACAAATGTGAAAAAAGATGAACAGATAAACACTAGGAATGACATGTAAAAAAACATAGCTGGACAATAGGACAAAGTGACTGACTTACCATGTGACAGATGTGAGATTCTGATGTACACATAAATGTTTACTGAAAATGAGAATGACAGATGTACCCCCGTGACAGCTGTGAGATTCTGGATGTACACATAAATGTTTACTGAAAATGAGAATGACAGATGTACCACGCAACAGAATAGATAGACACAGATGAACACTAACTTACAGAAAGACAGAGACGGTGATGGTTAAAAACAGACAATGTACACACAAATAGACGGATGTATGCTGATTGACAGATGTATAGACAGACAGAACAACACACAGGTAAACAGGATGACTATAAGACAGATATTACACTTACATGGACAGACAGACAGATGGTACACAATATCTGATTTTAACTGCATGTTTTACAGATGAACCAAGACAGTACTAAGTAACTTGTATTCAAGTACTTACCTTTTCGATTGGACATCCTGAATTGACGAGCAGCCCTTGTGACTGTGTAAGTAGCAGCTGCAACAGTTTGTCCTTTACCTCGTCTGTTGTGCTCAATTTGGACTTACTGTAATGTGGAAACCAAATATGGGGGAACCAGACTAATTAGATATTACTAATCTACAGATAATACATTGTCACACACAACACATATTTAACTTTGAGATATTGTGAATTTTTTTTTCTTTTAAAGAAAATATCAGATATAAGCTGAAAGAATGTTAGTTATAAAACTTGATTCATTTGCACGATAAGTTTTACTTTGATAACATTTTTGCCTTCGATTATTTGCATCCTAAATTAAACCAAAAACCTGTCTAAACTGAACTATAATTCTTATATACAATATAAATATCCTGTGTAATCCAAAATATGATGTCTAGGCACTGCAACATGATAAAGGAAGTGCACAGAGAGAAAAAATTGG
>CM056610.1:31518596-31614014 GCA_029721355.1 Tegillarca granosa
GGGCATTTCTGTTTTTTATTGATTTTTGTGTTTAGAGGCTCAAGGTTCTTCATCTAAAATGTCCTGAATTGTGGAGACAATATTTTATGAATTATAATAACTTTTTAACATTTTTCATTTGAAAATTTGAAATAGAATTTTAATTTTGAGTTTAATTAAAAAAAATTATGAATTAAATTGAAAAATTTGTAAAATAGATTTAAGATATATATAACAAAATTCAAAATTTGTGAAATAAATTTAAATTTGTGAATATGACAGCTATGCTTATTTCAATTTTATTAATTTTTTTTACAGTGGGAAAAAGAAGCCAGTTGGTGGAGTGTCACTGTTTGGTGGTGCAGATGTCCTTGGAAAGAAAACACAAGAAGCAGAGAAAAGGTATTTTTAAAAATGCAGATCTAGAGATAAAGCTTTACTATAGTTTGATAAAATTTATACATATTTAAGCCACCTTCATTGGCTTAGATGTCCAATGCATACACAATCATAGCATCTCTAAGAGCCTAGGTAGCCACTGCGGTAGCTCAGTTGGTAGAGTGCTTGCTCTGTAAGTGGAAGGTCGTGGGTTCGAACCCCGGCCGGGTCTGACCCAAGACTTGAAAGTGGGAAGTAACTGTTCTTTCGAAAAGCACTCGACATTACGAAATGAAAGTCACTGTTCTTTTGGATGGGAACTTAAAATAGACGAGGTTCCGTGTCATGGCAGCCATGGCATGATAAAGAACCCTGCTGTATAATGCCATCAGCGCAACGCACAGGTAAAATTTTCTGCACTTTCGCCTATAGCTGGCGACGTCTTGATATAAGTGACTGGGACGTTAAACACCATTACTCAACTCAACTCTAAGAGCCTAGGTTTGAATCCCATAAAGGGCACATCCTTGTCAGTTCAGTTACAAAAGTCAATGGTTTTTGTCTAGGCACTTAGATTTCTCCGCCATTTCTAAACTGACCTCAATTAGATAAATAAAACAATTTTGACTGAGGTGCAAAACACCATTACAAAGCAGCAGGATATTGTCTGATAAAATTTAAAAATGCACTATAAGAAATATGCAGATGTAGATATTCCACTTTAGTGAATATACATGCATGTTATTGAGAGTTGTATCTCAATATTCTAAATATTGCTGATTCAGGCATACATTTAAATATCTTCTAAATTTCAAATACCATATTTATTGTTAATTCTTTGTCACTCGATATTAAAAATGCCAATTTTTATGTATTTTAAAGCAATACACATATTATTTGAAAAAAATTGTTCGCTGTAAATTTTTGAATTTTCGTAATAAAATAACAGGGCAGGGAAAATAAAAATTTTCATACTAAAACTCACAAAGGCAGACTTTCAACACAAAAATAGAAAGACAAAATAAATCTTATTGTACCTCATGGAAAATTCTTACACTATTATTGGTCAATTTTTAATCATGTTGTATGAAATAATTCAGAGTGTTTGAAGCAGCAGTCAACATTGCAATGTCACCGCTAGACACGGAAACTTACGAATGTCCATCATGGAAACTACCGAGTGATCCTACTTAAGATTACGTCATCTATAGACCAGTGACTTCTAGAGTTCTTTGTTATATGCAATTTTATGCATCTTAAACAGACTTTGACGGAATTAAAGGTGAACGAAAAAGCTTTTTGTTTGGAATAATAAAGTAAATAATGCCCTTGGTGAGGGAAATATGGAGAATTGTCTACCCGAGGGAACTTTATCTCCCTCAGGGAGACAATCCTCCATATTTCTCTCAACCAAGGGCACTATTTATATAATATTCTTTTTAATAAAACAAGTGATACCATAAACAAACTTTGTGAAGCTTTTGTATGATGCTTTTTATAAAGGAACCTGAGAAAAAGCCAGAGCCATCAAAATCAGCAGCAACTTCAAAGAAATTATCCCTGTTTGATGCAGACGACGATGAGGACGATTTGTTTGGTGGTAGTGGTGAAATTCCAAAAACAACTGAACCAATAAAAAGACAGAAAATAAACCTGCTGAAACAGTAAGTATTTATTACAGTAAAGGCTATATTATATTTTGACCATTTACATAGCATATACCAGTATTTTGGCCGTTCAGCCAGCATATACCAGTACCTATCTATCGAGGCATAATTTGACTAGCTCTCATTGTATGGTATACATGTATACATTTGTATTGATAAAGCATTGTTAAAGTTTTGAATATTTTGGGCATAGCAGTTTATAAATTCTTAATTACCAGCAAGACTTTGTCGTTTTTGTATAACATTTTATTAATGTTTGATATACTGATTGTACATACATCTATATGTTTGTTGATAAAATACAGGTTGAGTTTGAGTATTTTTAGCAAGGTGGTTGTAGAATGGAATCGCCAATGTACCACATGATACCTCATAGTGTTTGTGCGGGACAATTATTCCATTTCATTCCGCACAAACATTAAGAGGTATTGATCATGTGGTACACTGGCGAGTTCCATTATTGAATTATTTTGTATTTTATATGAGCCCTATTGTGGTAGTTTGAATTTTCCACAGCAATAATCAAAATCCTGGCTTTTTTTCTCTTTTAAAATCCTGTGGGTAATAGAACAAAACCTAAATTCATTGCCACTGCTTAGTCAGGCTTTTGCATAATAAAGGGATTTGGTGATAAAATGCCATGTATAATAACAAATAATAACAACATCTTCAGAAATGACTTCAAAATCCTGGGATGATAAGCTAGGTGACATAGTTATGGAGGCTTTTCATAATGATGTTTTTTACTGTATATTATATACAAATGTAACTAATTCACTTTCCAGAAAAAATCTTCAGGTACAGGATTATTTGGTGATGATGACATTTTGTTCGGAAAATCTGAAGAGTCTCCAGATGTGGATTTGTTTGGGGATAAAGGACAGCTGTCTACATCGCCTCCCCCAGCAACTGTAAGTAATTGTTCTGTACATCACGTTTTTTTGTCTTTCCCGAGTAGGTAGTGACAGTGAAATATCTTGATTTTGTACTTTTTAGATGAGGTGATTTTTAGGGTTGTAAGTTTTTTTTCATCAACTCATTTATTTATTTATTTATTTATTTATTTAATTAATTAATTAATTAATTAATTAATTAATTAATTATTTATTTATTTATTTATTTATTTATTTATTTATTTATTTATTTATTTTATTTTATTTTTTTTTTTTTGATTAATCTTTAAAATGATAGAATTGCAAAAAATATTAATTACAAGTCAAAATTATATGAATTGAATAATAGAAAATTTTAACTCTTTATGCAGAAAAAAGTCATTTCAGATTATAATGAATTAGTTACATTTTATGCCCTTAAACACTTATGCCGATCATCATCAGTATTTATAAATTGATGTAAAAATAGTCTTTGGCTTTGAAATTTATTCATTTTGATGAAATTGATAAGTGTGTGTGTGTGTGTGTGTGTGTGTGTGTGTGTGTGTGTGTGTGTGTGTGTGAATTAAAAGAATTATTTTTTAATTTTGATTCCAGAAAGCTCCAGAAAAATCAGTGACTCAAAAACCACCTGCAGCAAAAGTAACATCAAAGGCCAGTAAACCAAGTTCTGATTTGTTTGATGAAGATGATGAGGACGATTTATTTGGTTCATCGTCATCATCAAAGCCAACCTCAGCAGGTGCTATAGATGTTGGCGGTGTAACTACATCGGAGAGTACAGACACTCAGCCACAGGTAATATACATGTACATGTATATGAATGTGTACATGTAATGAGGAAGAATGAATATTCAAGAGCAAACTGATTTAAAAGATGATATGCATCACATCACAATTACAGGTGTTTTGCTTGTTAAAAACCAAACACAAAACAAAAGAAGACCCAATTAAATTATGAGATTAAATTCACCATGTTTGTTAAATGTGCTCCTTCAAGATCAGTGAAAAACCCAATCTAAGCAAATTATTGCTGGATCAATGCACCGTAGACTTCTAAACAGTAGTTAACCATTTAATTCATTTGATAAATTTGTTGGGAGAAAGTAAGAATAAAATACTGTTCAACATACTTAAACATAAATTTTTGTCGAGCCTGGCATTGTAATAAAACGAGACTTGGGTGTGACTTTTCCGGTGTTGTCACAGGTGGCAGCACCTGCATGTCAAAATGTATAAGTTTATGTTAAAATAATGTATTTTCTACTCAATCAGAAACTAACCAGGCGAGACATTTAAATCCATGGAATTCTTGTTATACTTTACATTGCCTTATTTTTTCCATACAATCTTATTTGAACAATAAATAGGCAAATTTTCAGTACAAATGTTTACATTTTAGACACTTCCGTCAACAAGGGAAAAAAACCTGGAAACAATCTACTCTTGTAATTTATGCACCCTCTAAACTTTAGTTCTATATTTCTATAAATTACATAGGTTTTTATGTAATATCTTAAATGATTGATGTAAGTTGATGTCTTCTCACAAGTTAATTCAAATCTGGGGACTCAGTGGTTCGTTCAGTGGTCTAAAGGACAGGCTTAGAAATCTGCTGCCTATATTTATCTATAGTTTCAAACACCATCCATACAGATCCTAGTGTGAGAATGTCCATTGATGGTTTCTACAAGAACTCCAACTAGTACATTCTTTGATAATCTTTTGTTCTAGATTTTCTAGACATAGTCCTAGTTTCACAATCATTCACTCAGTTGAGTATATACTGAACTCAAATATTCTTATTTTTCCCTCATCTTTATTTTAAAAGTTTTAAGTTTTATGAGACAATGCTTTGTTTTGTTCAACAAACCTACACTAAACAATCAGAACAACAGATCATAGCACCTCTCACCGCCTAGGTTCCAATCCCACTCAGGACAGATCCTAGTGTGAGAAAATTTGTCAGTTCACTTGTCGCAGGTCGGCGGTTTTCTCTGGACACCCCGGTTTCCTCCACTATCACAGAACTGACCGCCTTAAAATAAGTTAAAGAATCTTGACTCGGTCGTAAAAAAAAACATTACTTTACTTCACTCCACTCTTTATAATTACCAAATAGTATGTATCTATTTCACAGGAAGAGGAACCACCAAAATCTAAGAAGCCAGTTGGTGGTGTGTCTATGTTTGGTGGTGCAGGAGGTGCAGATTTATTGTCAGCATTAAGGAAGAAAAGAGGAGCCTCGCTGTCTGACGAAGAAGAACAGGAAACTAAAACAGGTAATTAACTAGCCTTAAGCAGTTTGTCTGATGTTCCTTCTCGGATAATGACATTACTAATTATTAATGTATGTATGAATGACTTTAAAACATCATTTTGAAGTTATGGCAATGTTCACAAGAATTGTTAAAAAAACTGGTTTTTTGTAGCCCACAAACAGGACCTCAAAACTTGGTCATTTATCCCACCACCTCAAGTTCCTAGGCTTAATATACTTTTTGTTGCCTGTTACCTTGCCGTGGTGGTGCAATCCTTCGTCTAAAGAAGCCAACATAATTAAACACATACAGTCTAACCTGTGTTAACGGTCACCTGTCCATAACGGTTACCTCCGTTTAGCGGCCAGTTTTCGACCAGTCCCGTGTCATTTTATTATATAAAACACCTTTCCATAGCGGTCACCTGTCTAATGTGGTTAGCGGCCACTATTTTCTGTCCCTTATAAACTCAATTTCTGTCTATAACGGCCAACAACATAAAACCAGAAGTGGAGTTATTTCCCTTGGAAACGTGTTATTTCACTTCCTGGTCATGAAGAAATGTTGACATGTGATATATCCAAGCCAAGGCATGGCTTCTCGGTGACAGGTTTAATCCCTTGATTAATGTTATCAAAACAATGGTGGACGTCTTGTCCACGGTACCGACAAAGGAGTATAAGCCGAATTCTCCACATTAAACATTACCGCTAGTTAATTGCTGTTAATTATCCATGACACGTGGGAATCACATTGGAATAGTAATTTTTTTTAAAATAAGACTAACGATGGTAGATTTTATTACTTTTATCATGTCAGCGCGGATGAGAAAGCATTAACTTTGAAAGACATGGTAGAGGTCATTAGAAAAGAAAATAATCTTGTTAAAAATATCCGAAATTCAGCAATTTATGAATCGATCAAATTGAAGTTTTAATTTTAATTTGGCACTGAAATAAATTGGATAAAATATCTCTCTCTCTCTCTCTCTCTCTCTCTCTGTCTCTCTCTCTCTCTCTCTCTCTCTCATTTTTCTTAATTTTTTCACTTAATGAAATTCATTTAAAATATTTTTTAAAATGCATTTAATTTTCTACCTCTAAAATTTTCAAATTTATAATAACACACACACACACACACACACACACACACGTTTTTAAATCAAGTAAATTTCATGCTAAATAAATATATATACATATATTTTTCTAATTGTAATTGTTACAATTCAAATCTCTCTCTCTCTCTCTCTCTCTCTCTCTCTCTCTCTCTCTCTCTCTCTCTCTCTCTCGTGTTTAATTATATTTTTGCATTTATTTTAGTTTACTTGTATATTTTTTATGTCCAGTCAATCTTTCATGCAAGGGGAGATAATTTGCCTAAATATTGCAAACCTGTCCATAGTGGTCACCTGTCTATAGTGGCCACTTTGGCCTGGTCCGACAGCTGACCACTATAGACAGGTTTGATTGTATATACATTGATCTGCTGGATTGCTGTGTCATAAATGTTAAGAAAATGTATATCTGTAGATTAAAACCAGATAATATATGAATAATTTTGTATATTTGTTATTATGTTGTAGAAGCTCCAGTCAAAACAGAAAAAGAGAAACCATCAATCCCTGAAACTAAGGCTCCAGCTTCTGTAACCAAGCAACAAGAAAAAGTGACACCGAAACCTTCAGCAGCCCAGACGAAACCAGTCAAAGGTATCAATAATCGTCATTTCTGTGTGTTTATAAATAACATCAATATTTTCTTTTCATAATGTGTTATGTTTTGTAATTTTTCATTGATAAATTTAACATTCACGTTTCCTTCTTTTTTGTCCCTGATTTTTAAAGACATAGTGTGCACAAGAAACCTTCCGAAAGCTGAACCAGACATTTACAGAAGTAAGAATGCAATTGCCTGTGATATAGACAAGCAAAAAAGCTTACAGACAGGTTCTTGTGCGATTCTTAAGAAGTTTTACATTTAATGTTACATGTATATACCACACCTTAATTTATTTTTTCTGTTGAATTTTTTTTAACTGTTTAAGGCTGTACATGTTGATAGAAATTCAAGTACACATGTTGATATATTGAAGACAAAAAATTATACTGATTTATCAATATATCACAATTTTAAAATCTTATGAAAAATTAATTTTTGTTCATGCTTGATTTTAGGGTTGATAACTACATGTATGTTTATGATATATTTTAGTATTTCATGTAACATGGAGACATTCTGTTACTGAAACTATCTGCAAACTAGATGTTCTTTATGTCTTTTGGTTTTAAAAACTGTAAATTTTTTTCTTAACAATGAAATTTCAACCCCAAAAGTTAGACACAAGTAACAGCCATTTTTATTGGTATCAATACTTGAAGATTGTATCAGTGATTTTGTATTGATTATATATTGATATATTGATCTATCAACAACAGACTGATGTAAAATTATATTGCTTTAATAAGATCCTTTGTTCGATGAAGATGATGACGATGACGATCTGTTTAGTAAACCACAACCACCACCATTACCATCAGGGGAAGATAACTCTGATGATGAGGAAGAAGAAATGGAACCAGAACCCCCAGCAGTTGTCAAACCGAAAAAACCAGCAGGAGCAGTTTCAATGTTTGGTGGGGCAGATCCTTTCTCAGCCATGAAGAAGAAACAGCCTTCACCTCCAGGTAATGAAGTTAATTACAATACAGTATCATGCCTTTATTTTTTAGACATCTTCATTATCACTTTGACCTGAAAGACAATTTCAATTAACTTTCTTAAATATTAAAATGACTGAAGAATTTCGAGGCTTTCAGTCACTTACAAAATGGCATTCCATTAACTATTGGTTGGTGTTAATGTTGTTTTATCCCACCTCAGCAGTTTTTCAGCTATTTATAACAAGACAAGTTTTATTAATCTCAAAGATAATCTTAACACAAGTTCATGTAGTGCATGAATGTGCAGATGTTTCTGTTCTGAGCATTTGCTCTTATGCTCACCACAATATTGCAGATAAACATTGCTGGCCACTCAATTTATTATACTAGTACCAAGCCAACCAGCAAGGGCTACTGACAGTATCAAGCCCCCATATATCTTTAGCTTTGACAATTTCTGATATGTATTGTTAATTTTCATTTTAAAATTTTATAACAACAAATTTTTTGACTTGATTTGCAAGTGAGCTACACTTTTTTATAATATTCTTTTTTTAAAATAAATTTCAATATTGTATTTATCATAAATAAGAAGATTCACTCTTTGATGAAGAGGAGGCAACTCCTGCACCCTCAGCACCATTAACTAGCAAGCCAAAGCGACCTCCAGGTGCAGTGTCCATGTTTGGTGGCATGGATCCATTTGGAGCTTCCAAGAGTAAACCTGAGCCATCAACACCAGAGGACACAAAGCCAGAGGCAGACCAGGTATAATATCACTCATCTGATTGGTCCGTTTTTAACTTGAGTGTGCAGTAAAAGTTGATTTCATTGGCTTATAGTTTGTTTACATCTTAGTTTGAAAATTTATAGTCAATTCATAAAAAAACAGAGCAGAAATGATATAATATGTCTCTTCTGATTGGTTATTTTAAATTTTGAATTTAAATTTAAAAAAAAAATGGATTTTAACTGTTAAATTGATTTACTGACACCATGCACTCCTTGCAGAAAATGTTTTTGCATGGATTTCAACTAAGATGTAAAGTACACAAAATCTTTTAGTAGAGTTTTACAATTGTTTTTACTTTCATTTTGTGTGTGTGTGTGTGTGTGTGTGTGTGTGTGTGTGTGTGTGTGTTTACCTTCAATTTTAGCTTGTTTTGAGTTTATTTTCTAACAGTTCATACATTTCCTCTTTAATATTTGTTTGAAGTCATTACACTTTTAATACATTAATTATAGAATTTACAAAATGTAGTTTGACATTGTGCTTGTTTGTAAACTGTACTTGATTTTCTTTTGGTTAATTTTTACCTACATATTTCATAAAATATCTTAAATACCAAACAGCAACAAAAATTCTATGTGAACTAGAAAGGTCTTTAACATCTGCAGAACTATGGAAAGGGCTGTGAGGGCAACACAATTTTTGCAATTTTAAAACATTTTTTCTGAGACAGCATTGTGCCCAGAGTTACATCAAATTATTGGTGTTAATACATATATATGTTATGTAAGGGCTGAAATTTCTGTATTTTAGCTAATTTGTGTCATTTGCAATTTTCACATAATGTTTGGTGTTACAGTGTATGTAATTTTTAAAAGAGATGTTGCAAATTTTTGAGGGACCTCAGTGGTCGTGTAATCACTGTGCCCCTTAACACTTAGGTTTTAATCCCACTTGGCAGATCAGAGAATGAGAAAGTTTGTCAGTTTTTTCTGAGGGTCAGTGGTATTCTTCAAATACTCAGTTTTCTCCACAACTATCCTAGAAGTGACCAGCTTAATATAAGTGAAAAAAGTTGATTAAACACCATTACTTCACTCAAATTTATGCATCGAGTTTTTGTCTTTTCTTGTGGTGTATGGCATTTTTTATCTTTACCCCCTTAAAATTTGACCTTTTTTTAAATTTTTGCCCAGTAAAACCACACACACACACACACTAAAAAAGAAAAAAGAATAAATAAATAAATAAATAAATAAAATAAGATAAATATAAATAAATAAGATAAGATAAATATAAATAAATAAGATAAGATAAATATAAATAAAAAAAAAAATTAAAAAAAAAAATAAACAAATCAGTCACCATAGTTCTTCAGAGTTATTGTTCTTTATTACTTCCTGACTTTTTGTTGCTTTAGCTTATTTTTGCTTTGTTTTGCTTTATTAGTTTTTTAAACTGCTTGAATTTTTAATTTAGATTGCACCCAAAAAACCTGAACCAAAGTCCCCACAAAAATCACCTGGAAAAATAGGGAAATTACAGGTGAGAAACAACTAAAAAACTGTATACTGGTGCTTTGTATGAAATACATGTAATATCTTAATTTTTGTTGTAAGGATTTAAATAACTTGATTTTAATGGACCAGAAACATAGCTAACAATATAAACCAAATAGTTTCTTGATCACAGATTTTTGTGATCTTGTTTTCTGTGAGCATTTAGTTCAGCTTGGTTGTGTTTTAGTATTGTGCATGAGTGTACATGTATTTTTATCAGCTTCATGTTAGAGGGTTCTTCTAGCAATTTATAAGTTTGCACTTTATTGCAAATTCAAGAGTGTTTGCACATTAGTCTAAAATGTCACAGACTAAATGGTCATATTCTTCAAAAATTCTAAAGTTTCTGCTAACATATTACAACATTTCTCACAGGTTAGCTTTAAATTGCACTCTGACAAAACTGTAGGTTGAGATAGATTGTCTTTTTCCTTGCCTGCCGTTGGTAGTTAATTTTAGGTATTCCACTTTCTTCTACCAGTGAAGCCGACAGGGGATCTTGGTGTCCAAGTGGTCTAGATCACACACTTATGGATCACAGCCCCTCTCACTGGGCCACTGCGGTAGCTCAGTTGGTAGAGTGCTCGCTCCGTAAGTGGAAGGTCGTGGGTTCGAACCCTGGCCGGGTCTGACCCAAGACTTGAAAGTGGGTAGTGACTGTTCTTTCGCCAAGCACTCGGCATTACAAAATAAAAGTCATGGTTCTTTCAGATGGGAACTTAAAATAAACGAGGTCCCGTGTCATGGCAGGCATAGCAGGATAAAGAACCCTGCTGTATAATGCCATCAGCACAAAGCACAGGCAAAATTTCTGCACTTTCGCCTATAGCTGGCGACGTCTCGATATAAGTGAAATATTCTTGACTGGGACATTAAACACCATTACTCAACTCAACTCAACTCTCACTGGCTAGGTTCCAACCCACTATGACAGATCCTAATGTGAGAAAATTTGTCAGTTCACTTGCTAAAGGTCAGTGTTTTCTATGGGTGCTCTGGTTTTCTCAACCATTGCAGAACCGACTGCTTTAATATAAGTGAAAGAATCTTGACTGGGGAGTAAAACATTATTAATCCACTTTGTTACAATATAACAAGACTATCCCATTGCAAATGAAGTTTGGAGGGGATATAGGATATGGCCTGTACATATGTATGTATGTTACGCTTTCCTTGTCAACACACTAACACATTTCTCTACAGAACTTCATGAAACTCCATACAGGGGTTGTTTATGGTCATATCTTGGACAAGTTCATGGTTTAGACAGTTCCTAAATCTTAGATGACTGGCATTACTGTAAATAGAAAAAACAGAAAAATGGCCATGATATATTTATTTGTCCATCAATTCGGTTCAAATTTAGTATATACAAAGTAGAACCCTGGACTTTTAATATATTTAACAGATTTTTTCGGTTACTTTTGAGTTTGCATGTTATTAGCACAATATGCAAATGAGCAGCTAAAAATAACCAATTCTGTGTAAAACAGTTATATAAAATACTCCATTGCGAGGGGATTAGTATCATTTGTGATGCCTTGTTTATGAATTAATTCTTAGGTCTGGTGTTGCTTAATTGTTCAAGTCATCAGAGAATATATGAACCTTTTAAATGCAGATTGAAAAATCTTTTGAAATGAAATTTTCTGGATAATGTTAAATTGATTTCATCATGGACATTTGTGGAAAAAAATTAAATGTCTTAGACTGATACCAAAATAACAGGATTTCTCAGCATACTGTGAGATCTATACCCATAAATGTTTTTGAAGAATGAAATGGAATAGCAAAGTTTATATGCTTGTATGCTATATATAAGAATTTTAACCCCCTCCCTTTGTTGCTCTTAAGTTTAACTTTATATATTACTATGTGGTCTTTACTTTCGTTAGGTTAATCTTGGAATAAATCCTGCAGCATTATTACCAGGAGCAGCGCCACCTAACAGAGAACCAGAGAATGTAGCAATAGGGTTTGATTTACCTGCAGAAGCTAATACATTACATAGTGCCAATAAGGTAAAGGGAGATAAACTAGAAAAACAGATAAAATATATAAAGGGAGGTAATTTTAGCAGTTTTAAGGTATTGAGGGGGAAAAAAACAGAAGTAAATGATTATGAGGACGTAGATTCAATGTTATTACTCTTCCAATAATTAGAGAACAAATTGACTGGTCAAGCCCTTTGGAAAATGCACAAGTTGCTGAACACTCCTTAGGGAAAGATTCCTGTTTATTGCAGATTTATGAAAGAAGAAGTAATTAATTTTGCTTTTAACTTCTACATTTTTGTTGAGTCTGGCATTGCCATAAGGGGAGACTTAGGTGTTACTTTTCCAGTGTCGTTTTAGGCGGTGGTGGCAACAGCGTGTTAAAATGTGAAAATTTATGTTAAAGTAATGTATTTTCTACTCAATCAAAAACTAACCAGGGGAGACATTTAAATGCGTGGAATTTTTGTATTATTTTATAGTTGAAAATTTTAACAGAGCTAAATTTCTGTTTCTATCCCTCCAGGATCGTGCCAAAATCATCAGTCGACGTCGTCCACCCAGTAGAAAAGGTAGACAAGCTAGTGCTGCAAAAACAAGTGATGATTTCCCTGACATGTCAATAGCTCCATCATCACCACCAGATAAGCAGAAGATGCCTGACATAAGCGAGAGAGTCCCGAAACCAACTTCTGACTTGTTTGGTAACGATGATATGCTTGATGACGAACCAGTTATCACTAATCCAATTAAAACTGTCAACCCGAAAGATGACTTTTCAGATGGTCTGTTTTCTAAAAGTGCTAAAAAAGAAACAAAATCAAGTGCAATAAATGACGATTTGTTTGGTGATTTGGGATCAACCAGTAAGACAAAAACGGAAGTGAAAAAGGAAAAAGAAGATTTACCTTCATCGGATTCTAAAAAATCAAAAACAAGTGCAATATCTTTAGATGACGATGAAGATATATTTTCTACAAAACCGAAAGCGAAGCCAAAAGAAAAAACTATTTTTGATGATGACAATGATATATTTAGTTCTTCTATTCCTAATACTGCAAAATCAAAAGGTGCTCCAGCTAAAAAGGAAGAAGTTACAACAACAACAACAAATCCTAGTTCCTCGGTGAAACCTGTGGAGAATTCATTAAATGATTCCACCAAAAAAGCAGGTACTTATCATTTTATTAACATAAAATTATTTGATTTAATATCTAAATCCTATGACAGAATATTTATGGGAATTTGGGATGGGGGGTACCTAGGACATGTACAATGTCATCAAATATTACTGGAAAACTATGTATAGTCTATTGTTTATATGTATGCATCTCTCTTTCTCTCTCTCTTGTTCATTATGTTCTATTAAATGCTGTACTTTAATTGTATTTAGTATTAAATGCCATGTTGTATAAATTGTAATATTATAGATGTTCAGGAAACTGGTTAATATAAGAGTTTTACTCTTGTTCCAGAATCCTGATTTGTAATAACAGTATTCAAATGTAATTCTATAACTTTGATCTTTCTAATAAAAACTTCTTAAACTTAACAAAATCAGATTTTAAAAAGAGGGATTTCGAAATATTTTACACTTGAAACAGGATTTTACCAAAAATTTTGTATTTTTTATGAATTTACAAAAATATTTCTCTCTGTACAGAAAGAAACAATTTTTTGTGCTTGCTACAAATCATACAAAGTAGGATATGGAAAAGCATGCACAAAATTTTTTCCTTTATTTCTATATAGACAGAAAATTTTATTCAGCGCCAATCAATACATTAAAAAGCCACTGTGGTAGCTCAGTTGGTAGAGTGCTCGCTCGATAAGTGGGAGGTTGTGGGTTCGAGCCCCGGCCAGGTCTGACCCAAGACTTGAAAGTGGGTAGTGACTGTTCTTTTGCCAAGCACTCAGCATTAGGACATGAAAGTCATGGTTCTTTCGGATGGGAACTTAAAATAAACGAGGTCCCGTGTCATGGTAGGCATGGCACGATAAAGAACCCTGCTGTATAATGCCATCAGCACAAGGCACAGGCAAAATTTTTGCACTTTCGCCTATAGCTGGCGACGTCTTGATATAAGTGAAATATTCTTGACTGGGACGTTAAACACCATTACTCAACTCAACTCAATACATTAAAAAGGAATTACTTAAACCATGAGGTAAAATTGTATTCTGTTTCCTTCAAATGAAGAAAAAAAAAGTTAGAACATTTTTTACTGTTGCAATGGGTCCAGTATTGTCCCTTATAGAATAAAGTCAATAATTATTTCTTGTTCATTTATAAGAACTATATAATAATTTCATGCTGTCTAGACAATAAACATGAAGCATCTATGTTGACTTTTTAGACTGTACTGCCATAAATTAACATGGTCACAATTTGAAGTACAAAATGTACTTACACATGTATATATGACAATAGTCAGTACAACCAAGAACAAAACACAACACATAAAAGCAACAAGATAATAACTTAAAGATAAGAAAAGACAAACACATATAAGAGTGGAGTGGAGTAATGGTGTTTAACACCCCAGTCAAGACTCTTTCCCTTTTATGGAGGCGGTCAGTTCTGGGATGGTGGAGAAAACCGTAGTGCCTGGAGAAAACCACCGAGATTTGGCAAGCGAACTGAAACACATAAAAAAAGCATAGATTATAAAACTCATGTCTTTTGAGTGTGTAGTGTTATGGTTATTAGCACTATTAGAGGGTTTTCAACCTTTCCACTTATTTCACAACCAGTGTTTCATAAAAAGATACATTTAAAAATCAAAATAAGCTTAATTTTACCACATTATGAAATGATATGAAATATTTATTTATTTATTTATTTATTTATTTATTTATTTATTTATTTATTTATTCATTCATTCATTCATTCATTTATTTTTTATTGCAGAAAGTGAATCTAAAAAAGATGAGGCTGCTGATGATATATTTGGTACTAGTTCTGTAAAGAAAAATGAAACGCTTGATGATGTAAGTACATACCAGAAAAGTGAGGTAAACTGGGGAGACCTTTAACTTTTGTCAAGTGAGCTGATGGACACCCAAAAAATGAAAGGTGTTGCTGCTTAAGGCTATTCAAGCACATATCCCTCGAGTTAGAGAGCCTTGATTATTGTACGTGT
This sequence comes from Tegillarca granosa, assembly GCA_029721355.1. Taxonomy (NCBI): domain Eukaryota; kingdom Metazoa; phylum Mollusca; class Bivalvia; order Arcoida; family Arcidae; genus Tegillarca; species Tegillarca granosa. The sequence continues at coordinate 31,533,860 of CM056610.1, forward strand.
TTACAGATCACAGCTATTTCACCACCTAGAGTCAAATCCCACTTTGGCAGATCCAAGCATGAAAAAAGTCAGTTCAGTTGCCGAAGGTCTTTGTTTTTCTACAGGCACTCTAGTTTTCTCAACCATCTCTAAGTTGACCTCCTTATTATTGGTGAAAGAATCTTTACTGGGATGTAAAACACCATTAATTCAATCCAATCCATTCCTCAGTCGAGAATTAGGGTTCAGTGGAACTTGAAACTTTCTGTTCAATGTGCACCTACTAAACATTCAGTGCCACTTTTTTACACCAAGATACATGTAAAGCAAAAGAGAAATTGTAGGATTTACACCAATCTTGGATTTAACAAGTAATGAGCAAAATTCATGACATCCTTTGAAGCACAAAATTAAGGACATGCATATTTTGTCATCACATTGTCTTAGTTTTCATGTGGAACTAAAAAAATGTAATTGTGAAAAAATTAAAAATTTTTTTATGTTCCTTACTGATCAGTAGAATGTACTTGAAAAATTCTCAAACTTAATGTAAGTTGTAATGCTAAAATACATATTTTAGGATGACATTTTCACTTCATCAACCAAGAAGGATAAGAAGAAAACTAAGAAAGTTGTTACGAAGGACGAAGATTTATTTAAAGATGACACAGATATATTTGCTGATATTCCCGCAGCAAAACCAAAAGAAAAGAAGAAGAAAAAAGCCACAACGGCAGCATCAGCAACCAAAAGTATATTTAAAGATGATATAGGTAAAATTACAGGATTAGTCATAATTAGTTATAATTTTAGTTCCATTTTGAATGTTTTGTTACTATTATTGATGTCCAATCGGACAAAAAAATTATAATCGATAATCGGAGAGGGATAATTGATCAATTAATCGATAATAATCGGAATAGCTTAGTAACTGTACATCAGTATTCAGAAACAAGTAAGGCTGAAATACAGTATTCAGAAACAAATATGGCTGAATATAAATACTTTAATTGTAAAAGCCAAGTGTTCTTGCTTTGTGATTCTAAGTTAAAGACCAGATAGCTCCTTGCCCTGATAGACTGATAATGGCCAAAGCATCGCACTGTGTAAAAAATGACTGGATACAATATATTATCCGATCCTCGTCTGCCATTGTTGTTTTTAGTAGCAAGAACCGGAAAGGAAACGGACTTTACTACAATCCGGAAACTACTCGCCGACGTCAGCAATGATCGATTATTTATCTTGTGATCAATTATTAGGATCGCTGCCCTGACAACGACCGACAATCGATCATCGGTGATAATCGCGACATCACTAGTTACTATCAAGATAATTTAGGTGAAAATACAGTGTACATTAAGTGAGATAATAGCAATCTGATTTGGCCAACTGATGCAAAATTATTGAAATCTGAAATAAGTCAAGGCTTTTTTTTCTTTACAGTTTACACAAAAAAAGCATATCTTTTGGCCTTATTCTATTCCCCGCAACAAAATTTGGGGGTATACGGGAATCATCTTGTCTGTCTATCCATCTGTCAATCCATAGAAACAATTTGTCTTGAGAGTAATGCAGTGACATATGATCAAATTTTTCTGAAACTGTGCACATATGTTAGGCATAATGAAAGCCTGTGCACATGCAGTTTGATCAGATGAATTTTGTGTACATGGTATTCAGACAAACTTTCCTCTTCTTCTGATAGCTCTTGACTGAATTTAACATTTCAGCAATTTAGTCAGTTGTCTTTTTGTTTTGTGTGAACATCATGTCCGAAGTCAAAGTTTCATGAAAGACAGGATGGCCAAGTAGTCTAAAACCTGTTTTAATAGATCAAAGCACCTCACACATTCTAGGTTCAATACCCACTCAGATGGATTCTAGTACGATAGATTGCCAGTTTGCTTGTCAAAGGATCTGGTTTTCTCTAATTTACTTGTCAAAGGATATTGTTTTTAGCTCACCTGACCAAAAGGTCATGTGAGCTTATGGCATGGCGCAGTGTGTGTATGTGCGTGCATGTGTCCGTGCATCGTTAACACCTATTTTCGACTTTTCCTCCAAAACAGCTGGATAGATTTCAATGTTACTTAGTCAGAAGCATATATGGGCCAGTGCAATTCAGATTTGTTCATGGCGTTACCATGGCTACCAAACGAGGTCAAGGTGACCTAGGGGTCCAAAATTTTTTTAAAATCATCTTCGAAAGCGATGATGGGAGAAAAAATCTGATGTAATATTTGGCTTCTCTAGGGTCTTAAGCCAATTGTTTGTTCAATTCGTGAAATTTGGTCAAAAAATGGGTTATGTGTTTTTGCGTTTAATTTAAAAAATTTTGTAAAATGGCTTCAAGTTGTTATAACTTGACTATATGAACAGATAATGACATGAGGTTTTTTGTTTTTACTTTTTCTTGAAATGACCTTTAAAATAGGGTCAAGGTCACAAGTCAAGGTCATGACCTAATTTGTGATTTATGCAGTTTTAGGCAATTTTCTTGCAAATATTAAGAGATATATGAAATCAAAACATTGTTTAAATGTTCAGCATTTTTTAAAAAAGGTACCAAGTTTCGTAACTATATGATAATCCATGTAGGAGTTGTTGCCCCTGAATTGTTATTTTTGGCTTTTAAATACCAAAATTGTGCATTAGCTTGAAAACTATAATCTTTTTGTATAGGCATGTATATTTGAATATTGTAGGTATTATGACAACGATCATTTTGATATATGGTTCAAGGTCATATGATCAAAGATCAAGGTTACAGCTGCAAAAGAAGACAAAAACCGCTAATTTTCTTGAAAACTATTAACTTTTTGTATAGGCATATACATTAGTAAACTATTAATTTTTTGTACAGGCATATTAAGAATATTGTAGGTATTGTGACAACGATCATTTTGCTATATGGATCAAGCTCATATGTTCAAAGGTCAAGGTCAAAGCTGCAAAAGAAGACATAATTGCTAATTATCTTGAAAACGAATGTTGTAGCTATTGATATGACGATCATTTTGATATATGATTCAAGGTCATACCTTTAAAGATCAAGGTCATAGCTACATACTACAACTGAAATTGTTAATTATCTTGAAAACTATCAACTTTTTGTATAGGCATGTGTATTAAATTATTGTAGGAATTGATATGTCGATCATTTTGATATATGGTTCAACGTCATTTGTTCAAAAGTGAAGGCCACAGCTGCAAAAGAAGACTTAAATTGCTAATTATCTTGAAAACTGTTAATTTTTTGTATAGGCATATATATTAGAATATTGTAGGTATTGACATGGTGATCATATATTGTTCAAGGTCATATATGTTCAAACGTCAAGGACATAGCTGCATAAGTATACTGAAATTTGTTAATGATTTGAAAATTATTCATTGCATTACAGTTACTTCATGCATATTATATAAGCTACTTATAAATGAAATGTGAGTGGATATATTTCTGATTAAGTGTTGTGGGAGTTCTTAACTTGAGAAAACTTGTAAAGTTTCTGTACCTAATATACTGTCTTATGCGCTTTGCAAACAATTTTAAATATCCTCAGGTGAGCATTAAGGCCCATGGGCCTCTTGTTTTCTAAATTTACTTGTCAAAGGATATTGTTTTTTTCTAAATTTGCTTATCAAAGGATATTGTTTTTTTCTAAATTTGCTTGTCAAAGGATATGAATTTCTCTAATTTTGCTTGTCAAAGCATATGGACTCTCTAATTTTGCTTGTCAAAGGATATGAATTTCTTTAATTTTGCTTGTCAAAGCATATGGATTCTCTAAATTTGCTTGTCAAAGGATATGGATTTCTCTAATTTTGCTTGTCAAAGGATATGGATTTCTCTAATTTTGCTTGTCAAAGGATATGGTTTTCTCTCATTTTGCTTGTAAAAGGATATGGATTTCTCTAATTTTGCTTGTCAAAGGATATGAATTTCTCTAATTTTGCTTGTAAAAGGATATGGATTTCTCTAATTTTGCTTGTAAAAGGATATGGATTTCTCTAATTTTGCTTGTCAAAGGATATGGATTTCTCTAATTTTGCTTGTCTAAGGATATGGATTTCTCTAATTTTGCTTGTCTAAGGATATGGATTTCTCTCATTTTGCTTGTCAAAGGATATGGATTTCTCTAATTTTGCTTGTCAAAGGATATGGTTTTCTCTAATTTTGCTTGTAAAAGGATATGGATTTCTCTAATTTTGCTTGTCAAAGGATATGGTTTTCTCTAATTGTGCTTGTCAAAGGATATTGTTTTCTCCAGTTTGCTTGTCTAAAGATTTGGTTTTCTCCACCATCCTTGATCTGACTGTCTCGATGTTAGTGAAAGTATCAAATCTAGAGCATAAAAAAACCATGACCGAGATTCACATCTGGTAGACAGAAAAGTTTTTATGGATTTAATGTGCAGACAAGGTATATACATGTATGTACCTTGTTCTTCTGACTGTTTGAATTACATGTATATATATAATTTTTTATACCAGTTATCATATGTATATCATACATGTATGTTTTATTATTTTTTTCAGATGACATATTTGCTGATGTAAAGCCGACTTCCAAACCAAAGAAAGAAAAAACAAAGAAATCCGCAACAGAAAAACAAACTGCTAAAACTGATGTGACAGATATATTTGATGATCCATTGTCCTAATATTATACAAACTAAATTTTATAAACTTGTAAAATTGGTTCAAAAGTGCCACTCTTCATTTACTTTTACACTATGTCTCACTGACCTTGCTGATATTTCAAAATACATTTTAAATTGTAAAACTTGTGCAAAATTCTGAGAATTAAACAATTAAAGTACATTTTAAATTGTGAAACTTGTGTTCCAAATCCTGAGAATTGAACAATTAAAGTACATTTTAAACTGTGAAACTTTTGCGAAATTCTGAGAATTTTTTACAAAGTAATTATCACTAAGTGGTATATAAATGAAAATGAATCTTTCAATGAAAATTAGTTATAACCTTTTTACACTTTAATGTAATAATTTATAATTGTGTAACTTCAGAACAAAGTTTATATAGTATGTTCTTGTTTTAATGTTACATGTATTAGAATGGACCCCTTGCACATTTGAGAAAAAAATGATAAAATATCACAAACATTTGGGTTGAGCATCACTGATTTTAAAATTCAACTTCAAGTAAGATTTACAGAACAAGAGTTTTATAAAAAAAATTTGAGTTTTGGTAAATATTGGGTTTCAACATTAAAAAAAATGAAATACATAAATATTGAATAAAAAGCATTTAAAAAATAACCTTGGACACAGCATTGCAAATACATATATATGTATGTTTGTATTTGGGCTCACTCATCACTGTTTGTTTCAGTATCTAAGAATTCTAACATTACTTTTGGAGTAGTTTTTCTAGAATTTCAGTACTGGAAACTATTTTAGCAAATATTAAATTTCAGCAATGAAATGAAAATGAAATGCCAAGATCAAAGTTTTATTAGTTTTAAGTTGTTATGAACAATGAAGAGTTTAGAAAACCTTTTATTTCTTCTATTATTTTCATGGCAAGAGAATTACAGGTATATATAATTCTTTATTTTTGAATAATACAATATGGAAAGTGTCACAGTGGCTTCTGTAAGATTAAAAAATTTTATAATGTCTCAAGGTGCTATGAACAATTCGTATTTTACGAAACATTCATTGTATTAGTTTTATTTCTAAAAAGTTAAACAATTTGATAATACAGATGAAGCTTCAATAAAACACATCCTTTTTCACCTTTTTATTGCAAACAGAATTATATTGTTTTTATGGGGTTTTTTTGGTGCATAATATGGAATGTGTCACAAGTGTAAAAGTATAAATGTACTCTATTTTGATAAAAAAAATTCCCTTGCAGGTATTTTTGTTTTTTATGGAAATGTGCATGTACAGAAGTAAAAACATAATGTATATCTGCTGGTAATTTATTATACATGTATCAATGTAGATTTATAATGTTTTATAATAAAACTAGAACAGAAATCTGGTCCTTAAAAATATGCTGTTTATCTGCTAGTACTTAAGTATATGCAATGTTCATTATAGATGTGATAAGTTTAGGACACCATCTGGTTGTTTTAAACTTTCATTAGCCTTACCAGCTAGTAAAGGTAGCTAATATAGTTTTTTTTTTATCCCAAAATCTTTAAACTTTTGTATTGTGTGCATTACAGTAAGCAATTTATTTTAAAAGTGAATGCATTTCTTAAATATAATCATTTAAAAAGGACATAAGATTACTTTACATGCCTATCAAAAATATTTATAATTTTTACAATTATTTGAATTATCACTTCTCGTTTGGTAAAGATAACAGAGTTTTGAACAACTGTGCCTAGTTACCAAAAGCGCTTTTATAAAAATCAGGTGAGTTTTGTACAACTGGACCTAGTTATTAAATGTTTTTATAAAAGTTGGGGCAGTTTTGGACAACTGGGACTAGTTGCCAAAAAACTGTTGTAAAAGTCAGAAAACAGACTATCTGATATTCTGATATACTTATTATATTACTAGTAAGAATTTGCAATTTATGGATGCAAGAACATTGGGCATATATGTGTAAATGACATTAAAAAGTGTATGGAAAAATTAATAGTTTACTGTTACAAATAGCAACGTTTATTGTTTGATGTTGAAAAACTTGGTACAAAATTAGATTTCAGATGCCTTACCTTTGTACTGGGTGTAAAACGTTATTAATGGCACTAGGTGTGTAATCAGGTTGTTTGATAAATGGTGGTGACATTCCGTTGTTATGGAAACCTACAAAGTATTTATAGAAGTTGTTTGTTATTTGTTAAAGGTGTATTGAATTAATTAAGAATATGGCATCTTAATTTGAATTTCATATTTAATTTTATTATTGGAGTATTTTATGGGGCCAGAAATCTGAAGATAAATGAAAGATTTGCAATTGTTACTTTTTCTGCAATAAAAAACATGTAATGATTTTAAGGTGAGATATTCTTGCATATACCTCTTTCAATCAAGGGCACTATTGACTTTTTTTGCAAAACTTATAAACATCTGCCTGCTTTGTGTGGTGTGAAATAAATTACCTCCCTTGACAATGATGGTTTATGAATACAGTCACAAAACTTAAGTTTAGATTTCATGTTTCGGGTTATGACTTCTCAAGAATTTCTGATTGGCTGAATAAAATTGATTTATAATCATGAATATTTTTTACTTGATTTCCAATTATTTTAAAAAAATATTTTCAAAATATGATGCCATGAAGTGAGAGTTTATTGTGTGAGATTATTGAATATTATATTTAAAAATAAAACTTAAATAATATAATTTTATATAATTGGTTGTTTTCTTGTGTATTGAAATTTGCAGCTAAATAATATTTCCCTGTCATGTTTAATTCACTTATATATCATAATATCACCAGCTTGCAAAATTTTTTTATCTTTATCGGACACATTAACTTGTTCCAATACAACGATTGATTGATTGATTTAATGGGGTTTTACATCCCAGTCAAGAATATTTCACTTATATCAAGAATTCACCAGCTATAAGTGAAGTAGCAGAAATTTTGTCCTTTGTAGTGTGCTTAGGGCAATTGCAGGGAGGGTTCTTTAGTGTGCCTGGCCTGCCTGCTGCGACATAGGGCATGAGTTTTTAAGCTTTTTTCTGAAGGACCCTTTGACTTTCATTTGTGCCAAGTACTTGGTGAAAGAACAGTCACTACCTATTTTCTTGATCAGACCTGGCTTGGGGTTCAAACCCTGAATACTCTGGTTTCCCCATCACTTTTTGACAATATTTCTACATATAATTGATATAATATCAATTATACTGTTAAAAACTGTCTTGATCTACAATAGCCGATTTTTGATTTACATAAATGACGGGAACATTTAGTTGCTTATTATGGGGCAATAGGGTGAATTTGGAAAAAAAATTAGACCTTTTCTTCGTTAGTGTATAATTCTGAAAATGAAACATGATATGTAATTATTAAGTCAACTGGTTAAACTTTGCATTTTATTTTGATGTGAGTGAATATGGAATTGTTTTAGGGGTCAAATAAAAGTATGAAATACAGAAAAAGAATCTTAACTTTGCTATTAAACATTATAAAACACGACTACCGACAAGCCTATAGGCTCAGGATAAATTTGGTTCTTCTTCTTCTTCCTAATACTGAGTTGTTCCTTCATAGCATGTCATAACTCAGGTGCATGATGGCGACAGTTAAAATCCTCTATATACAATTAAAATGGGTAAAAACAACCTTGTATCATTACTTTACATAGAGCCCTGTGGTCCACAGGCAGACCACTCAACTGGCACCTGAAGTCCTCTGTGGTTGTTGCAGCTTGCTTTTCTGGAGGCAACATGTTCCACTGCTGCACTGTCCATGGAATGAATAAGTACTTATAGCTATGAGTTGAGTTGAATTGAGTCATGGTGCTTAATGTCCCAGTCAAGAATATTTCAATAATATTGAGACGTTGTCAGCTATAGACAAAAGTGCAAAAATTTTACCTGTGTGTTGCACTGATGGCATTATACAGCAGGGTTCTTTAGCATGACACAAGACCTCGTTTATTTTAAATTCCCATACAAAAGAACCATGACTTTCATTTTTAATGCTAAGTACTGACGAAAGAACAGTTATTATCCACTTTCAAGCTTTGTATCAGACCCGGTCGGGGTTCCAGCCCACGACCTCCTACTTACCGAGCACTCTACCAACTGAGCTACTGCAGTGGCATGAGTACTTTCAGGAACTAAAACTGATATATAAACAAATGTGTGACAAATGGTATAATAATTACAACTTTATTTCTATCTATACAAATTAACCATTTGTAAAATAATATACTATCTTTAAAAAACTAATTTTCATTAACAACAAAACTGAAAACAAAAAGATAACTAACTACCTATCACACAGGTTGTCTCCCCTGAAAGTACAAACAATAGTAGTTGTGCATTTGTTGCTGCCATCTTGGTAATTTTCTGGTTAAAATTCTTGTTTAATATTTAAAATGTTCTAAAATAGTTACAGCGTATAAATTGTTCATTCTTATAGTCTTTTGACTCTTTAAGTAGAATTGTTGAAAAAAGGTAGAATCCAATACCTAACCGATCAAGGGGCATAACTCTGTAAATAAATGTACATGGTTAAGGCCCTTTCTTTTGTTTGCAGCACATTGCCTTGATATGAATTTTAGGTCGTTTCTTAAATATATTATAAAAAAGCTATAACACAAGACACAACAGATAGAATGACTGGCAGACAGAAACACCAGGTTGTCATGGAAATTAATTCAACACACTTTCCTATTTTGTCTACTAGTCCTTAGAAACAATATAAGAAAAGTAATTATCAACAAAGAAATGTGTAAATTCCATGACAACCAAATTTCCTGTTACGATGAAGGTACTTGTATCAACTTATATGATACAGTATATTGTCAATTTTTTCCCCAGTAAAACACATACCAAACTTTTGACCCATTTTTTGTAACACAAACCAAACTTTTGACCCAATTTTTGTAAAAACCAAACTTTTGACACAATTTTTGTAACAAAAGCAAACTTTTGACCCATTTTGTAACACATACCAAACTTTTGACCCATTTTTTGTAACAGAAACCAAACTTTTGACCCATTTTTTGTAAAACAAACCAAACTTTTGACCCATTTTTGTATCACAAACCAAACTTTTGACACCCCCCCCCAACACACACACACACACACACACACAGTAAAGGCTTCATTCAGCATCATCATTTGTTCAATAAAATTTTGGACATTATAAATGGGTATGGTAATAAAATAAGGAAGTCTTAATAAAAAAAAAATGCAAAAAAATAATTTTTGGAGTTTAAAAAAAAAACATGTCGCAATATGTTAGGTGGAAATTTATCAAGGGACAATAAAACAAGATTTCTTCATCTTAATATTATAAATTTGTGACACTATATACTATGGCAAATTCAGACAGGAACTTTGCTTTTAAAACTTTTTGCCATATCTGTTACTTATTTCTATGTAAATACTATCTGACACACTTTGTTCTTTTTCATTCACACTAATATATTTTTTGTTGAATTTTCATTCAACTTGAGATTTTTTCCTTTTTTTTCAAATACCATTGCATGTACTCACTTAAAAGTTACCAGAAAAATAATATCCACCTGGTATTTAATATGTGCCATAATGCCAAGGTTACTAAAAAAATAATATTTACTTGGTATTTATTATGCACTGTAACACCAAAGTTACCAGAAAAAATATTCACTTGGAATTTTATATGCACTGTAATGCCAAGGTTTCTAGAAAATAATATTCATATAGTATTTATTATGCACTCTAATGCCCACCTGCAAATCCTTCAAAATTAATTAAATTCTAAACCAGTAATTACAATACTATAGTAGGTATAATATGAATATTGTAAAAAAAAAAAAAAAAAAAAAAAGACTCAAGGGAAAAAAAAAATCGTGAAAAAAGTATTCATTAAAAAAAAAACAAAAACAAAACAATAAAAGCAACAAACAAAGAAAGTTGTTTACAATGTATTGGTACATACGAAAGCCATTTAAAAACAAACTGGTTTGCATAAATACAAATGTCATATGTACACATATTTCAACACATAGACACATGTTTATTTATTATGTGTGCACATCTATTCAGCAATCAAAAAATTAAAACATAAACACAATCATATATCATGGTCAAAATATTTCATTTGATATTTGATATAAAATTACATCACAATGGTCAAATATAATATAAAATAACATAAAACATATACTTAACTGGTTATGGAATTCCCTCACCACTTCTACAAAGTCCATAAATATAAATTGAAGCTTTTAAGGAATTTGAAAAAAAAATATTTTAATTGTCTAAACCTGTATTAACTGAACACCTTTCAGACTTATGATTTTGTTTTTGGTTTCATTTTTGGTTTATTTTAACAGGTTATTGGTTCATTCAGGGTTCAACTCATGGTAGGTTTTAATTTAATCCGAGTTAAATTTAAAAAAGTTTTTTTTTCAGGGTTCAACTTATTGTAGGTAATTTATCTTGGTTAAATTACAAAAAAATTTTTTTTGTTTACTCGAGGTTCAACCTATTGTAGGTTTTTAAATTTAATCTTGGTTAAATTTAAATAATTTTTTTGGTTTACTAAGGGTTCAATTTAGACAGGTTTTTATTTTCTTCTGAGTTAAATTAAGATCTATGGTTTACTCTCACTTGATGTTTTAAGCCCCTAAGAAAGCAAATTTCACATGATAAAACTATTAGCTAAGGTATGTACATGTTAAACAATCATTTATGTACTTATTGACCTCTACAGGGAAAGGTAAATAAAGTTTACTCTAAATTTTACCTTCTTCCTGAGTTTTTAAAATTTAAACATTTGAACTTAAATGCACATACACATGCAAAAGTCAACTGACTTGACATGTATAAACTGAATAAATAAACTGGCCATACTTCCTGCTAACATCAAATTTAAAACTGTCAATTTTCCATGATTCAATATAAAATTGACCAATCATAAACTTTATTAATTGGTCATCATACAAGTATAGTTAGTCTTGTAATGCCCTATTTCTGTTAACAAGTGATTTAATTGTTTTCTGTAATGGTCAACCAACCGGGTTTAGTTCTCGCGTAATAAAGATTATTTTACAGTATAAACTGTTGAGAACTGCTTAAACTGCTAACTGGACTGCCAAAGACAGATCGAATTGGATTGGATTTATAGTGTTTTATGTCCCAGTAAACATTCTTATACTTATGTCTAGGTGGTCACTTCAAGGATGGTAGAGGAAACTGGAATGCCCAGAGAAAACAACTGACCATCAGCAAGCTACCAGTAACTGACAAATTTCTCTCATCAGGATCTACCCGAGTAGGAATTCAGGGTGTTGAGAGGTGCTGTCATCCATAAGCATGCACTTGCATAGCAACAAAGCGCAAAGGTCTGATAGGGATAACTGACAGTCAAAATAAGAAATGAGACTACCAAAGACTAATGGTGACTGCTAAGATGGACAGCTGATTGGCAGTTACAAGCTCATTAATAAACCAATCACTGCCAAGGATTGCCTTCATATTATACAAGTAAATCTCGTCTTAATGCCCCTTGATAAATAATAAGCTTTCTCTTTCTAAAATTGATCTTTTTGATTTTTATTTACTAGTCACCTTTAATTTTATTATATGACCATGGAATGCTGAGTGTTTCAGACCATGGGTGGATAACTGAAGGGTTGTGGGACCAGCTGCATGGTCCTTGAGCTATGGATTTATTTCTAAACTGCTTCCATCCATCCAGCTGTAAATGAACGGTTACCAGTATAAATGCAAGAGTTATCATTCTGATAAATTGTATCCCATCCAAGGATGAAGAATCACAGGGGCCCTTCGTGGCCAAGTGGTTTAAAGCCCATGATTATAGATCACAACACTTCTCACCACCCAGATTTGAATTCTGCTCTGGTAAATCCCAGTGGACATAGTAGTACATAATGTTTTATGTTTTACCTCTTGTACCATCTCTGGTACATTTGAGCAAATGAATTAACTTGAAATCGAACAAAGTCATTACGCTTGCTAAAGGTCAGTAGTTCTCTTGGGGCTCTGGTTTCTTCCACCATTCCAGAACTGACCAGTAACGCTATGGACTTTGGATAAACAAAGGAGTGGAGTGGAGTAATGGTGTTTTACGCCCCAGTCAAGAATCTTTCACTTATTTCGAGGTGGTCAGTTCTGGGATGGTGGAGGAAACCGGAGTGCCCAGAGAAAACCACTGACCTTCGGCAAGCGAACTGACAAACTTTCTCACACTAGGATCTGTCCCGAGTGGGATTTGAACTCAGGCGGTGAGAGGCACTGTGATCCGTAAGCGCGCTTTAGACCACTCGGCCACCGATAAACAAAGGTTTCTTAACTAAATTCAATAGCCAAGTTGAAGCCAGGAATTCCTTTTATACTTCCTATCCAATCAATTCTTTGTAAAATATTTGAAAAAATATTTTTCAAAGAAATATTGATTTTAATTTTTTTTTTCACTTTTCCAATAAAAATTATAATTTTAATCAAATAATTAAATAATTGAATTTTAGTTTAATTCAATTTTAGTGGCAGGTATAAATGGATGTCCGTTCTAGGTTAACTATATAGGCAGTGTGACTAGGGTTGTTATTTATTTATTTTGATTCATTAAAACCAAACAAAGTGTCTGACATGTCCTATTCATATCATCTGAATATAAATCATTTTAAGTACAAACTATTACACATAACTTAATTATAAGTTAATATCATTACTACCTGTATAATGCATGCTTCACTGACCTAATTTGTTAATAATGTAAAAGTATGTCATCATGACCCTTTTACATAATTCTGTGTCCTTCATGATTTAAAAACATTAAAATTATTTTCTCTCTCTTAAAAAAAGAAAATTTTTTATTAGTGTTAGACAGGACATAAATTTAAAACCTGCTATAGCAACAACACCTCTCTCTCTCTCTCTCTTTCTCTCTCTCTCTCTCTCTCTTTTGAATGCTACATCCTATAAATAGACAGTTATGGTCTTCCTTGGCAATCTAGTAAGCTGTTTACTAGCATGCAATCAGGGCAATTTATCATGCTAGCTCACAGAGTCAGTATGCCATAGACAATCATACCCCCTCTCCTCTAACACCTATAAAACTACATGTACTCTGTCTAAACATGATGTATAATATAACTCCCCTGTATGAAGTGCCACTGGTATCTATAATTCTATCAAAAATGAAAGTCAATAAAAACCTCCACTATTATACCTTTAAATTAAGAGAAATGGTTACCCCTGTCAAAGCAGAACCCTGAAGAAACCAAAAATCCTGTCTTATAAGGTCCATCAGGTGTTTGATTAGTCGAAATTACCTCCGACCTTAATGCACTTTATTCCTTTCAGCTGTTGAGTATTTGGTAGGAAGGAACATTTCTATTCCAAAATTCTAAAGCAAAATGAGGCGGCACCACTTTCAACATCAACCACTGCGGTAGCTCAGTTGGTAGAGTGCTCACTCCGTAAGTGGGAGGCCATGGGTTTGTGACCCGGCCGGGTCTGACCCAAGACTTGAGAGTGGGTAGTGACTGTTCTTTCACCAAGCACTCGGCATTACAAAATGAAATTCATGGTTCTTTCGGATGGGAACTTAAAATAAATGAGGTCACATGTCAAGGCAGGCATGGCATGATAAAGAACCCTGCTGTATAATGCCATCAGCACAACACACAGACAAAATTCCTGCACTTTCGCCTATAGCTGGCGACGTCTCGATATAAGTGAAATATTCTTGACTGGGACTTTAAACACCATTACTCAACTCAATCCCCCCCCTTTTCAACATCAGTTGGTATAGGAAAATTCTGGGTTTGTTAGGTAGAAATTGTTCTGACCATACACATAGCCAACAGTCATAAATATTAGTTAATAGGCATTCTGGGTATTTTCATTTTTAATTATTTTAATTTAAATTTTAGTATTAGAATTTCAAATACTTATGTATATTTAAAAGTACATCAAATCTTAAAACATGATTATGCATAACAGCAAAAAAAAAAAAAAAAAAAAAAAAATTTCAAAAAAAAAATAAAAAATAAAACAACATTTGTATTTTTTGATTTCAAACAAAATAATGCTGCAAAAGTAACATATGTGGATATAACTATCTGTTTTAATTACCTGTTTTGTCCTTTTAACAATACCGAGCAGTTGCACATTAAATGATTTTAAAATACAAAAGTAGACAGACTTTCATAGATAACCAATGCCCTAATCATGTAATACTGTATTTTATCAGTCAATGTAAAGATGCTGAATGCCTAAATACAGTAGAACATTGATAACTTGAACCTAGTTTTCTCAAATACCATAGTAATCCAAATTCATTAATTTCTCAATGTTTCAAATTCAAATAAAGCAGTCCTGGACTTTTGATATTGGGATAGACTTAATGACAGATACAATATTTAGCTAAAGTCAATAATTTGTCATTGTTTTAAATTTAACTTGTGCAGTCTATTGGTAGACAAATACCCCTACATTTCCTACAAGGGTCAAATCTATAATTTGACCTTGTGACATGACCTCTGATATTGGAACAGTCTGACTAAATTACAAATACAACAGGTAACTCAAAGCCATTAACTTGCAATTGTTTTAAATCAACTAGTGGAGTTCCTTGGGAGACAAACACCTCCACATTGCCCACAGGGACTAAATCTATTATTATATGACCTTGACCTCTGATATTTGAACAAACTGACTAAATGGCAAATACAATGGGTAACTCAACGTCATTGATCTGTTAATGTTTTCAATTCAACTAGAGTAGTCTCTTGGGAAACAAATTCACCCCATACATTGCTTATAGGGGCCAAATGTATGATATGTCCTTGACCTTCAATAATGGAACATACTGACTAAATGACAAATATGATGGGTAAACCAAAGTCATTATTTTGTCATTGTTTTAAATTTAACTAGAGCCCTCTTTTGGAAGACAAATAACCCCTCTTTTGACAATAGGGTCAAATCAGGGTTAAATCAATCACACATGTATAACCTTGACCTTTGATATTGGAACAGACTGATAACATGACAAATACAATATGTAACTCAAGGTTATTAATATATCACTGTTTTAATCTAACTAGAACAGTCTCTTGTGAGACAAATACACCCCCTTCATAGCTTATAAAGACTAAATGTGTGATATGACCTTGACCTTAGAAATTTGGACAGACTGACTAAAAGATAAAATGGAAAGAAAGACAGACAAGTCAATTTTAATATATCCCCTTTGACTTGTTTTATAGGGGTATGAAAACTCAGACCTCTTGGCTATATGTAAATCAAAATCCAATTCCTTTGGAGTTCAAATTATTGAAGTTTCACTGTATATTGGCAGTATGTAAAAAAAAATTTTTATATCTAACTGACAGAATGTTGAAAATAAAATAAAAGTTACTGTATAAATTCATGACATTAAAAACTTTATACATTTATACAAGCACTAATCCTAACTTAAAAACTAACATCTGGTACCAGTTGATCAAAACTTGATTTGCATATTCAAGGATCAGGCAAAAATTCAAAATATTAATATAAATTGGCATATTGTTACTAAATCTAAAGTTTTAAACCAATTTGTTTTCAGTGTGATAAAATCTTATTTACTTTAGGTACATGTATTTTCAACAATTTATGAAATATTTTATAGTATGCAAGAAACAAATTTTGACTTATCATTCAATTACTGTATAAGTACTTATATTAGCGTGTATTATATTTGGTGCCCCTGGGTGTTTCAAACATTTACCTTGTATTAATATTGGTGCTCTCATTGTTTCACTCTTAGACAGGTGAGCTAAAATTAATTTTGAAGTGTATTAATATTGGCGGAAAATAAAATTGGCCAAAAGCGCCAGTATTAATACACAGCCAAAATAAATACTTACACAGTAAATAGTCGAGCTTTGAACAACTGGATCTGGTAAATTCTGAAATCCTACTCTTATAAATCTGAAAGAGTTCAAAATTTACAAATTGCTAAGTAAATGTCTGTAATGGGTTATATCAGCATATCTCGTAATCAATACTCAATGTTTTAGGCAGAAATTTCGGGAAAACATTTACCTCACAAGTTTAAAGAACATTTTGGTTTTATGGAAAAATGGACAGTTTTGGAATTTCATATCAGATGAAGAGATATATGTAGTAAAACCTTTATTTAAAAACCACCCACGGGACCCCCCACAAAAATAAGACCTTATATACAGGTGATCTTTATACAGATTACATATAGTTAAAATATTAATTAAAGTCATCTTAAAAACACTGGTTTAAATAAGCAAGTGGTTTTTATGTAAGGTGGTGCCAGTTTTATATGTGGTCTTTATAACAGGTTATACTGTATATTATTTCCAAACAATGGTTAGGCCAAACCAAAAAAAGTGTGTATCCAGTTTCCCTCCTTACCGTTTCAGTATAGTTGACCCTACAAATGTGATTTTTTTTCATTGATTGTTCCATTATTTCTTCAATTTTTGGTTTATGCTAATGCTTTATCTAGAAGACACTTTATAATTACAAAATCTGTATGAGATTTAACAAGATCTTGAAGTAATATACATCAGTTTTCTTTTCAAATTTTCTCTGGCTTTGCAAAACATTTGTGTTGCAATTTTAACCCCCAAAAAAGGACATGAAATAAAAACCTACTGACACCCTCTCCCCCTTTTTTTTTTGAGTGAAACCTGAAACACAGTTAACAGATATTTCTTTGTTTGGCCTTAGCAAGTTTATATACAAGATACAAGATATGAGATACAATCCTGAATCCAACTAACTGAAAGACAAATACATGATGAATATACATTAAATGTTATCTAAATAAATGAGTATTATACTTGATTATCAATGTTGTTTATAGAGGTACAAGTCTTCCAGGTCATGTGATCACAAAAAGATCATAGAAGATAAATTATTCCCAGAATGCATCATTGATGAGGCATTCCTTAGCAGCAAATCCTAAAGATAATTTTATCAGTATAAATCAGAATAGATTATGTGTCTTAAATTGAATAAGTTTTCTTAGATATCATTTTATGCACAGACAAGAACCAGTCGGTTCAGAAATGGTAGAGGAAATGTGAGTGCCGGGAGAAAACCATAGACACTTCGCAAACGAACCTACAAATTTTCTCACACTAGGATCAGTCCAAATAGGATTTGAACCTAGCCAGTGAGAGGTTCTGTGGTCCGTTAGTGCGTTTTTAGCCTACGTGTCAGTTTTGCTAAGGTATGCAAAAATTTAAACAAACACAAGAATTTTCAAAATTAAATAGATGTACAGTAGATTTTGGTCTTATTGTAAAATAGATAAAATTTGAACAGAGGCTTTTTACATGCATTATGTAAAACACATACGTATAATAAATCATTGATGTTAAAAACCAATGCTCTTCTTGTTCCATCTGGTACAATCAATAAGACGATCTGTATGTCCAGACAAGTGAAAAAATTCACTTCCATTGTCCTTGAGCTATTTCTGGATAGTTTTGAGTCAAATCAAATTCAAAATAACATAAATTCACATTTACAGGAAAACTTGGATTGTGGCCCTTGAAAGGGAAAAATTATGCTACAAGTTCGAGAAACTTATGTTTTTTAATCTATCAACTTTTTCGGCCCCTAGTGTCACTGATGAGGAATGATTTTCCGAAATGTGCACATCTGGCACATCAAAATTTGGCAGGTATTTGTTATTTATTTACAAAATGA
Organism: Tegillarca granosa; assembly: GCA_029721355.1. Lineage (NCBI taxonomy): Eukaryota > Metazoa > Mollusca > Bivalvia > Arcoida > Arcidae > Tegillarca > Tegillarca granosa. The sequence continues at coordinate 31,552,195 of CM056610.1, forward strand.
TGATAATAATATGAACATGCAGAAGAAATTACAGGTTTTTTCAATCAAGGGGTTAACAGGTTAACATTGCTTAAGTCAGTGAAGTTAAAACTGCAAAACTTTACATCTTAGTGAAATCAAGGACCTGGGTGACCAATTGAACAAAAAGGTTGGCTTTCAGAATTTTCTCAAGAAGTTTATTTACATTTTTTTCACTAAAAAATCATATATTGTATTAACAATACCTCAAGAAATTAAATATCAAACATAACTAATTCCGTTCTTCCATCACATTCTTGAAAATCACAAATATCGTTAAGATGATGTCATATATTTTCCATTTTCATTAAATATATTTTTCATTAAGAATTCATACGTTGCATTTATAATACCCCAAGAAATGAACGACCTTGTATAATTAATAGGGACACCTCTAAAAAGTTTACGGAAACTGTAATTCCGTTCTTCCATCACTTTCTTGAAAATCACGAGAACACCTTCAAATTCTCCACCAAGATGTGACTGCATCCTGACCTTGACGACGTTTAAAGGATAAAACAAAGTACTTAACATTGCACCTAGAAATGCTCCACTCAAAAAGTCCTGGGCGAATTTCTGTGCTGTAGATTGGGCTGGAGGTAAGGTCTCTTGTAAATAATCTCGGGTCAAGAAAAAAGGCACATTACTAGGTCCATTTCTAAGTAAAATGGCTGAAAGCCCTCTGTAATATTCACGGAAACCATAATGTCGTAATTCCCTGAATGCATGAAAGGTATTATTAAATCTATGTTGATAATTTCTATCCTGCATAAGAACTTGAATTCTTTCAAAAGGACATAAGGAAGCTTCAGCAGTCCCTGCAATCAATGCTGAAATTGCCCTGGTCTCTGGGACCCACATTGATGGGACCTGTTCATGTAACCATCTTTGGCATTCATAGTAAATCCCAAACATAATTGCCATTGATGTAGTTTTTTGTAGCAAGGGAGATAACAAACCTCGATACAAATTTCTGATTCCTTCATTTTTTATTTGAACTATTGCCTTTACTGACCGAACCCCGTGTAATTGCTGACGAAACATTATTTTATTAATTGGGAATGTAAGAGTTATATTAACAAATGCAGCTCCCCATCCACATAAAAACTCACTATGTGGCTTGAAATGAAACAATATCAAAGATCTTGTATTTGTTGGAGTTATGGTTCCTTCTTCATTGTGTAACACTAGAGGGTGCTGTAACACAGCTTCTTGTCCATTTGAATGAATGTCTTTTGTTATTTGTATATCTTCTCTGGCCATAGTTTTAAAGCCTTTTATCCATTAGGCAACAAAAAAATCAAATCTATCCCATGTTAAGTTTCTGTATCTATAAAAACAAAATTAGACCAAATTATTCCAAATCTATTAATATTTTTTAACATTTATAGTGTATCCTTGTGTTTAAACTTGTCTATCATATATTTATAATATTGTTTATTAGTTAAGAGCTGCTCTCTCTCTCTCTTCCCCCCTCTCTCTCTCTCTCTCTCTCTCTCTATCTCTCTCTCTCTCTCTCTCTCTCTCTCTTTCACTTTAAAAAAAAACAGACTTAATACATATATGATCATATACATATATTTACATTACAAATGAAAAAGCATATTATTAAGTTTTATATTACAAATTACTGATATATTGTTAGTGAGTTTGGATATCCAGTATCAGCAACAGCATCTAAAATGTTTGATTTGTATCATACTGCTTAAGTAATAACTACTCAGGTAACAAAAGTTAACCAAATTATAGATAAATTAGCAGTTACTTGGCATCCAAATTCATTAATATACATATATTGTGGTCTGTAAATTGAAAATTTAGGGTGATGAACCCAGGGCATCCAACCCTGGCATCAGCCATGCCGTAAGTTAGTTAAGTCTGGGCCAATAAAAAAAAAAAAAAAAAAAAAAAAAAAAATTTTATTTACATGTTACCTAAGAAAATTTCATAAAAAATCCAAGTATTGTAAAGGTACTATTTATAGCAATGTATTAATTTAATTGATTTTCATGCTAGGACAGTAGCAGTCTGTTTCTCAAAAGTTGTTATGCACCAATTTAAATCCATGCAAATTATTTGAGAATGTAAAATGCGCTAAAATATGTACAGACTAAAATTAGTTTGTTTACTGTATCTATTTTTTTTTTTTTTTTCGAAAAAAGAACCCTAATGACAAATTGGAAACATTCCTTCCACAAAACAGAAAAATGGCAAAAAAGCAGTCAATTATATTCAATTTTTAAGGTATGGTTTTTAAATCAATACAATAAAACTTTTTGTTCTGTGTTAACTTCTTTAATTTTATGAATTATACATCCCAAGATCTTAAGATTTTTTTTGGGGGGGGGGGGGGGGGGAAGGAGGGGGTACAGTCTATTACAGCTCGTCAGTAGAAATGTATTACTCCCAAAGGGTTATTGGTTCAAATCCAATCTGCAGTATGTATGACCTAAAAAAAATCACTTTATTCACACGCCTTCTAAATCAGAGAAAATTCAGATAATGACTTCTCGTTATGTAGCAAGTGAGCATAAATGTCCTAAATTGGCCTAATTTCTTGATCTTGTTTTCTTTTGTTTTACATTGCATAGACATGTTTCTTTCAATAATTGGGATCAATTGTTAGTTACACAACAAGAAAGCTAACTTGGAAATACCTTTTGTTGTAGCGTAGAGCAAGAAACAAGTGTCTGAGTTACAAAGTTCATAATCGGGACATATAAAAACAAGATGTCATAATGAAGTAAATATATGCTTGCATCATTGAGGTTTGCAAAATTTATGCTACGAGAATGCATTTACCTTCTTGACATGAAATGATGTGAAGACATCATTAACCTCAGCAATTAATTAAGTCGCCATCAAATATTTTGGTCCAATTAAAGTCACGGTAACAGCTGTGACCCAGCATGTTTCCAGTCAAGTCCCAAATAGTGGTGTGTTTGGTCAAAGGGGAATAAATATCAAATTAACGCACGAATCTAAATCAAAAGTACCTCGGATTAAAAATCTGACTTTATAATTTCCCTTGATATTTTCACAATCAATAAGAAAATGTTGTGTCGGATGATTTAGCCTTGCATTTGCGGTTTAATATTTAGGGGATTTCCCTACTCGTGAAACAAAATGGAGTCTTCAGAAGAGGTGCCTGCTGTTTCTAGAGAAAACACGTCCAATAAACAGGGGAAAACAATTAAGAAATCGACTGAAACTGGAATAATTTATTTAAGTAGAATTCCCCCTTTAATGAATGTCAAGAAGATACGTGACATTTTCAGTGAATATGGAGAAATCGGTCGTGTATTTTTGCAACCGGATGGTAAGAGATTTGGGTAGTTGACATATTGTGGTCTTTGTAGAAATAAATAGAAAGGAGATTGGTGGATATATGATCAAAACATTTTCATTCATTGATTTAATTATTTAGGCAACATTCTAGCTGTCATACTAGTGTCACACATAATTAGATGTGAAATCTTTTGATTTTTAAGATTTGTTTTCATATTTTGGTAGAAACGGCAACATCAGTAATACAAAAAAGCCGTTCGGAGCCATGTATTTCAGGTCTAATATTTTGGTAAAGTCAGTGGCATGGTAATCCAATAAGCATTTTTCTTGCATGAAGGCTAGACCTGAAATACATGATTAAAAATCCCTCATTTTCGTGCATGCCCAAAGCCTAGTAATGCATATTTTAAACATGGCGACCCGCAAAAAATATTTGCGCCGGTAGCTTCTACAAATGGATTTGAAACTTGGATATTTTTACTAACTTGATTGAATAAACATCGCGGATCGATTCATTAATGTTTCTGGTAAGGCAATATATAATGAGATCGTTCAGACACCCGTAAATCCTGTGATTATGAGAAATTAATAACCTGCATGTAGGTCAATGTAATTTCCCCTGTTTTTATATAGGATGGCATCATGGCTCCGAAACGGCAACATCAGAATTATAAAAAAAGCCGCTCGGAGCCATGTATTTCAGGTCTAGCATGAAGGCATGTTAGAAAGCACATTAAATGGAGGTAATGGAGATTTTTTCTTTCTAATATGCTCTTACGTCTTCAGAAAAAATGTATATTATATATTGTCTAATCATGAATAATTTGTAATGAGAATATTACAAATAGTTTATGTTTATTCCTCAAATATTATAACATAAACCTAATATAGTTGTGGACTGCTTTGCTTGGGTGGTGCTTTTATATGGTGCAGAGATAAAAAATATACTGGAAAGAAACAAGTACTGGCTTGGATATACATTGGTTTGATACCGAAATGGCAAAGTAAACTCTGGAAATTTCATGTGAAATTAATGCACATTTTATAACTCAATAGTGCTAAGGGATTTTAAAGAAAATGCTATTAATATTATCCCAAAGACTTGTTGGTCTACTGCATAAGGGCTTACAAAGAACTTTTAATTGATTTTTTTTTTCATTTTCAGAAAAAGCTAAAAATTCAAAGAAAGGGAGACTATTCACAGAAGGTTGGGTAGAATTTCAGGATAAAAGAATAGCAAAGAGTGTAGCTTTAGCATTAAATAATACAAATGTTGGTGGCAAAAAGAAAAGCAGATGGCATGATGAACTATGGAATATAAAGTACTTAAGCAGGTAAGATTATGTGTGGCTTTTAGATGTTGCTTTGTGGAGCAGTTTTAATTTAGGTGAGGTACTGAATAGTATACTTGAAGTAAGTTAAACTTAAAGATGCCAGTTGGCATGATAAACTGCTTGAACAAGTAAAATTATCTACTTGTGAAATGATGGAGCTGTTTTGTTGGGAAATATAGCACACTTAAACTTCATGTAGAAGCAAAATGATGTGATTAACTGTGGAATATAAAGTACTCTAGCAGGTAAAATTACATGTAAGTTTCAGAAATGGTATTGTTGGGCAGTTGGGGGATTATAATTTAAAATTTAAGCCTTGCTGAGATGATGCAAAGCATAAAAATGACTGAGTCCTGTCTTGAAATTAGCATTCTTGGATTACAAAGCTGACAGTTATTATTTTAAACTTTGAAAAAAATTTTCAAAAAAGAACCATCAGTGTGAAAGGTTTGCTGGAATTCAAACTTGCCAGAATCTCAAATTTTCTTCTTTTTTTTAAAGAAAAAACATTAAGAGAAATCAAACTATAAAAGGGTTAGACTGTAAAAAGTTACAGGTCCAACTGAAAAGTTACAGGTCAGAATAAAAAGTTACAGGTTTGACTGAAAAGTTACAGGTCTGACTGAAAAGTTACAGGTCCAACTGAAAAGTTACAGGTCAGAATAAAAATTACAGGTCTAACTGAAAATTACAGGTCTAACTGAAAATTACAGGTCCATCTGAAAAGTTACAGGTCAACTGAAAAGTTACATGACTGACTGAAAAGATACAGAAAATTTACAGGTCTGACTGAAAAGTTACAGGTCAACTGAAAAGTTACAAAATATACATAAAATTTACAGGTCTGACTGAAAAGTTACAGGTCTGACTGAAAAGTTACATGTCCAACTGAAAAGCTACATGACTGACTGAAAAGATAAAGAAAATTTACAGGTCCAACTGAAAAGTTACAGGTCAACTGAAAAGTTACAAAAGATACATAAAATTTACAGGTCTGACCGAAAAGTTACAGGTTCAACTAAAAAGTTACATGACTGACTGAAAAGATAAAGAAAATTTACAGGTCCAACTGAAAAGTTACAGGTCAACTGAAAAGTTACAGGTCAACTGAAAAGTTACAAAAGATGCATAAAATTTACAGGTCTGACTGAAAAGTTACAGGTTTGGCTTGACTGAAAAGTTTTAGGTCCAACTGAAAAGCTACAGCTGCTGAACTAGTCTTAATTTGGAATCCTGTAAACATAAGGAACCTATGAGCAGTTTCAGATAAAAAATATTTACAGAATAAAATAATTTCTGAATTGATTTCTCTCTATATATAGTTTATAAATAATTATGAAACTTTAATTTCTTTTAGGTTTAAATGGGGACATTTAAATGAAAGATTAGCCTATGAGAAAGCTGTGCATCAACAACGTATGAGAACTGAAATATCACAAGTGAAAAGGGAGGCAAACTTTTATATACAAAATGCAGAGAAAAATAAACGAATGCAAGAAATTGAAAAAAGAAAACGTAAACAAGGAAAAGAGGTAGACAGCGAGGAAAGTGTGCCAAATAAAAATTTTAATATACATCTTAAAGACACTGAAGAGGAAATTCTTAAAAATAGAAAAAGAAAACATTTTGATGATCATGATTTTAGTGATAAAAAGAAAAGAAAATCTGGTAAAAAATTTAAACAAAAACCCAAAGGACTGAATTCTTCTTTTTTGAAGAATTTGTTTTCTGGTGGACTAGAAAATAATGACAGTGGAGGTGAATGATCTTATCAAAGATATTGTTTTGTTCTATATAAAAATGCAAATATAATTTTTGTTTATTTTATTTATTAATACCAGTATTTTCACAAAGTACAGATTTTTGGTCGATGGATTGTTGAATTATTTTTACATCACATCAGTAATTTTTTAGCTATTCCTTTTTTTTCATATAAATCACAAGGATTAATATTATCACATGTTCATGCAGTGCATCAATATGCAAGTGTTTCTGATCTGCTTTGTACTAGTGCACACTTTGTTGACCTTTATAGTGCTAGTACACTAACCCACAATGTAGCAGATAAACACCACTGAACATTAAGTCTAACTTACAGGTACTGAGCTGCCAACCAGTAAAGACTTTATCAAAGAAATCTGTTTCTCGCTGTAAACTGGTCTTTAACCTCTCTGGGCCTAGGTACAAATCCTGCTTGGGCAGATCCTAGTGTAAGAAAAATTTGTTAGTTCACTTATCAAAGGTTGGTGGTTTTCTTCAAGCACTCCGGTTTCCTGCAGCTTTCCAGAACTGATTGTCTCAGTATAAGTGAAAGGAATTTGACAGCATTAAACACCATTATATATACTTATCTCCAATCCTGCTGGGGCCTTAGTGGTCTAAAGCGCGTGCTTACAGATCACAGTGCCTCTCACCGCCTGGGTTCGAATCCCACTCAGGACAGATCCTAGTGTGAGAAAGTTTGTCAGTTCGCTTGCCGAAGGTTGGTGGTTTTCTCCGGGCACTCAAGTTTCCTCCACCATCCAAGAACTGACCTGCTCAAAATAAGTGAAAGAATCTTGACTGGGGCGTAAAACACCATTACTCCACTCCACTCCAATCCTGCTGGTATCTTTTTATTTATCAACTACATGGACTGGGGAAATAAAATTTAACTTGGGTCATAAAAAGAAAACCATACTTATAGCTGAACTGTGATTTTAACAATTTATGGAACTTTGTACCTAATACACCTACTGATATTTTTTTTTTTTTCAAAGTGAAATACGAAAATAATAATAATAATTTAAAAATAAAACAGTAAATTTTAAAAAGGAAGATTGAAAAAATGGTGTTTTACTCCTTAGTCCAGATTTTTTCACATGTTGAAATGGTTAGTTCGATGATGGTGGAGAAAACCAGAGTGGCAAGAGGAAATAACTGAACTTTGAGAATATTCTCACACTTAGATCTGCCCAAGCTGGATTCAGTCCTAGGCTCTGAGAATTGCTGTGATGCATAAGCTTTCTGCTACAGAGGTCTGGGTAGAAAGTAATGGTGACACCATATACAATTTATGCTGTGAAACATCATCTGATTAGAAAATAATCAACAATAATATATATATATATATTTTTTTGTGATATTTGTAGTAATCTTCTAAAAGACATTTTAAATTGATTTGTTTGTGTATTACAGAGATTGTGGTTTTTTTAAATGAATAAAGTCTACTTATAGTCTAGTCAATCTAGAGTTTAACCTCAAACTAATTGCAACAGAACAAAATTTGTTACTAATATGCTCTCAAATACATGAAATGTTTATAGTAAAAGGTCTTCCAAAATCTGACAAGGGGAAACAAGTTTTTGAGAAGTTTTAATTTCTTATGGGGATTTCTATAAACAAGGGAGATAACTCCTGTAAAACAGGTGGAGTTTTAGTCTTTTCACTATTTTAACAAAAAGTAAATCAAAGACCCTGGAATTAATTAATCACAATTGATTCCATATGTATATTCAACATTTCTGATTTCCTTTAAAGTGAAATCATTGGCCCATTTTCATTTCGTTGCATTTTATTTTAAGTCTTTCACAATCTAATGTTTCTAAAGTGATAAGGAAATAATAACAGAATACTCAAAGTAATGAAGTAGAAGTAAAGAAAAGTTATGTTTTTAACCTGAGTTATACTTATTTTATTATTTTTGTGTATAACAAAACATATTTGAGGTGAATAAATCTTTTTTCCATCTCATCAACATGCCCTTAATCAGCCTTTTGCATAAATTCTCCCTTTTCTATAGAAAATGCTATTGGTTACTTCAGATTGCAAAAAAACCCAGATTCCACTGGATTGAAATTGGTAGATTTTTTATGGTGAATAAAAACACAATTCCTAAAAACAATCACATAAAAATATTTTCTGTTGCAATTACTTTGAGGTTTGACCCTATTTTTTCATAGATTGTAGACAGACGAGTATATTGTAGTAAAGATACTGATCCACTTTTTAAAATTGCATTAAGTTGACCAATTATTGAAAAAAAAATTATTTTTTAAAAATATTTGTTATCAATGCATAATTTATTGTTAATACTATCTGTGCAATTAGTTTTTTAAGTTCACTCTTATTAGACCATAATAAATGACAATCCTAAAAGCTTGGGGCAACTGAATAAAATGTTATTTATCAGCTTGAAGCATGCACAGAAGTTTTGCATGTAAACAATGACAGAGGACATGTTCATACAAGAATGACAATAGACTCTGCAAAGAAAAAAGCAAGGGCCAACTAGGACAAACTGAATCCAAGAATTCAAATTGACCAGGCTCATTTGGAAAAAAGCCTGTAAATAAAACAGCAGTTTGACTTGGATATGCACTACAAAGTGGCCGCATTGCTTTTCAACACATGCTCAGTTGCTGTGTTTGTTGACATTGCCTTGTTTTTGATTGTGTTCTAAAATAAGACCTTTCGTAGATCAAACTAGCGGTAGGTTTCCCAGTGAAATTCAACAGGTTTTATCATGAAACCAAGTGCATGTTATACATTTTCATGAGAAGCATAGTTAAGAAAAAATGTGCTATTTATATATTACTAGTATGCATAGGAAAACTTAATGCAGCTTTAAGTCATAGAAATAAATCATTAACAAGAGTTTTGTTTCATGGAAAGAAACTGTAATCTTCTGACATCATTTTTGATTTTCTCTTGGAATTAAATTCCTCCATGATAATCCCAATCAGGTCTGACCAAGACTTGAAAATTAGTGGCGGCTTCTTTCGCCAAGCACTCAGCATTTAAAAATGAAAGTCCTCCTTCTGAGGAGACCTTAAAAACCAATGCTGCGTGTCACGGCAGGCGAATTAAGGAACCCTCCCTGAACATTGCCCTGTACACACTGCAAAGGTTAAAAATTTCTGCCACTTCTCCTATAGCTGGTGATGTCTCTATATAAGTGAAATATTCTTGACTGGGAAGTGAAACCCAATTAATTAAATCAAATCAATCAACACTTCATGATACAAAAATTGACCAACTTGATGTGTGAAAGAATCTTAACTGGGGCATGAAACACCATAACTCTACTTCTTAACTTCCTTATTATCATTCACCCTTTATTTGATTTTTAATACACAAGGTTGGTAAAAATATCTACAGAAATGAATATAAATTAATCAAACAAACTTAATGAGGTAATATTATATTTTTAAAAAATGGCAAAAAATTACATTAGGCAAGACTGAAAAGCAATACATGTATATGAAAACTACAAACAGAAAAAATTAACGTCACATGACATACATGTATTTAGTAGCTCAGTAGTAAAAACTTTAATCACATGACAATCACATGAATCATTGCTGAAAGTAACACATTAACACAAACGTCTGTGATTTTGCATTCAAGATTATCTCCATGTAGTGCACATTGAGGAGTTAAATTGAGTCAAGTCCCTGGTATTACAACTGTTCCTTATCTTTGATTTCTTAAAAAATTGACATTATGAAAAAAGTATATATGTTTAAGTCCCTTTTTGGCCCACAAAATTTAATTTATCAGTCTAAGTTGCAACATATACATTGTGTATATCAATAAACAGTCTATAAAATTTACATTGGAAAATTGTTCTCTTACTTGTTGTCTTATGTTCTCAGTGAAGTAGAGATGATTGTTTTTACTGATATCATATTTGATGCCTTTTCTTTGAATTTGTATTCTGGCCATGGAAATATTGAGCACATTCAAGGGAAAAACTTTTCTAAATTTTCTCAGTTTGAGTTTTTAGTCATTCTCTAATGTTTAAAGTTTCTTTTCGTATTTTTTATATCTTCTAGGATGAAAAATAATCTAAAATATATCCAAAGCAGTGATAAAACAGACATTTGTTTCATAATTGACATCACTAGTGATGTAAATATGCAGTGTCATTTTGTTGGCAATTTTTACTCTCCTTTGCATTTTTCAGGGGTGTTGAAATATGGCCTTTTTGATATAGACATCTTGGCTAAATTTAAGTTAAGAAACTGAAGTGAATCTAGCTGAGGGGCTAGAATGTCTTAATTTGGCATCATAAAAATACATGTAGTTCACAAAAAAATCATTTTAAATACAACACAACCTGCTTATACACACCTGAGTAATATACTTAAAACCTCCTGCCCTTGAACTGATTTATTAATTGGGTAACACTGTTTTGTTTCCTTTTTGAAAGTATCACCCAAACAACCAATCAAAATCCTTGGTATAAAAAGTGTTCAGCTAAGCTAGATTCTACTGTACCTTAATTTGGTTGGCTATCTCAAGAAATAAATTATAATCATGAATGTGGTTTGGTTAATAAATGATAATCATTAATGGCAACAATTGTGAAAAGTTAAACCTGCTACAGTGATCACCTCTATATAAAGGTCACTTTGCTTCATATGTCATCCAAAAAGAACCTCTTTACAGAGAGCACTTGTTCTTTAAAACTTATTTATAAAAACTAATCTCTTCACCAAGACCTGCATTTTAAAGTCCTTTTCTTCATATTTCGACTAAAGAGAACCTCTATATAAAGACCACCTGTTTATAAAGACTAGTTCCAACCTAAAAGAACAGGCCCCAGTTTCACAATGTTTCACTCAATCGAGTGTACACTCAACTCCAACTGGGGGATATTTCAATAGCAGTTTTTAAAACATAACACAGTCAAAAGTTAAACATCTAATGTTATATTTCAATTGTTTAGTGGGGGTTAGTTAATTGAACAAAACAAAACATTGTCTCATAAAACTTAAAAATTTTAAAATAATAATGAGAGAAAAATTGGAATATATGGAACAATTGAGTGGATGATTGTGAAACTGGGGCCCGGTCTCTACATGAAGACCATGTGTCTTATGAAGTCCTTTATATGCAAATTGTACTGTAAAATCATATAAAAAAAGTTATCCAACAAGTAAGCCCATAGGTCCCAACCTTGGCACTTGCACTCCTTTAATTAAGTTCTGGGAAAATAATAATAAAAAAAAAACTCTACACTTCATCTAAATCATTAAACACAAACTATAGATCTATATCTAAATAATACTAGTTCTACAATGGCACAGTCAATGTTTCTGGCCTCTGACCTGTATGAAACCAATTGTCATTTTATGGCAAATATTTACTTGTATTACAATTGTAAATTCACTACACTATATCTTAGCACCTTTTAGTTTTTAATATTGGATCATAAGCTGTTGTATTTAGAAGTGTGATGGCTTAAAATACATTCCTGAGTATTGATTTGTGTGAGCCACAAATTGCTTCTTTTTTTTTTTTAACAATTTTTATATTTAATGGTACCATCCACTTTTCAGTTTCAAATCATACTGTATATGTCTTTTGGGAATCAGATTTAGACTGATTTGCTTTCTGCTTTTTCATGGATAAATCAGGTTATTTTTTAGTGTTTCTGCAACATTTAACTACTCATTGCACACTTATACCTTTAATTGAATCTTTAGTTATGAACTATGAATTATATCAAAAAGTCTGTAAGGTTTAAATCTTTGCATCATTCACTATCCATTGCACCCTTGTATATTCAATGGTATCTTCCAGTAGTGAGTTTTGGATCATACCAAACAAGCCCTAAGGTTAAAATGTTTGAACCATTCACTATCCTTTACACACTTGTATATTCAATGGTATCTTCCAGTTGTGAGTTTTGGATCATACCAAACAAGTCCTAAGGTTAAAATGTTTGAACCATTCACTATCCATTGCACACATTTTTAATGTTATCTTCAAGCTTTGAGATTTGGATCATACCTTAAGGTTAATACATGTATTTCAATTTTGATTTGGTCTTTTCATTAGAACTCCATCCACACCCATTTGTTTTAATGGTATCTTCTTGTCTTTTTCTCAGACCATACCAAATTATCCTTTAGGGTTAGAGAGTAAATTAAATTTTTAACTATCCATCAGGAGGGTTGCAAAATGGCTCCTCCCTAATACTAGTAATCTGCCCAGTCATTGATCCATACAGAAATGGATTTGGTGGATTTGTAAATGGAAAAGGTTGATGGATAACAGGAGGTCTTTGTTCTGGAAGTGGAAATCTATATTGCGGTACTGGAAATTTTAATCGTGCACTTTCTGAATTTTGTTCTTGCTGATTTTGATTAAATTTTAACCGTTCGTTTTCCATGTTTTGTTCTTGTGCGTTCACATCCTCCTCAGTAATATTTTCATTTCTAGATATATTTGTTGCAGTAGTTTTTTGAGTTACCTCCCCTTTACTCAATGTTTCTGTTGAGCATTTTTGTTCATTTCGTTTTTCTCTCTGTCTTTCATTCTTCCACCAAATTTTAAGTTTGGAGACAGTAACTTTGGGTCTTTCTTGACGAACATGGCCTCGATTTAGTTCATCGGTAAAAAATCGTAACTTTTCATTTGTTGGATGTTTACAGGTTTGATACCATTTCCTCATTAAAGCTATCTCATGTTCCGGATGAAATGTCTGACGGGAATCCCTGGGACCTCCATCTTGTGAAAAGTCTGTGAAGAGAAAAATTGATGAACTCGATCAGTATACATGAACATGCATTTTATCATAAATGAAAGAAATTTCTTGTTGTTTTTTGCATTTCTTGAATTAATTAGAATTGAGTAGAGTAGGGAAATGGTGTTTTTCACTCCAGTCAAGGTCAACAGTTCAGAGATGACGAAGGAAACCTGAGTGCCCCAAGGAAACTACCAAACTTCAGGGAAATGTTTACTTGCCAAAGTTCAGTGGATTTCTGATCATTTCTCTGAGCACCTTGGTTTCTTCCACAATCCCAGAACTGATTGTCTCATTGTAGGTGACTGAATCTTGACTTTGGCATGAAACAGTATAACTCCACTCCAAATATAAAAAAGAAATTGAAACAGAAAACAGATGCTTAAGATAAGTGTCATGACTTTTTAAAAGCAATCCTTGCTTATAAGGGGTCTTGATGGACTAAAGTGGGCATCTATGGATCAAGTTTTATTATTTTTAACACAAATTCATGTGGTCAATGTGTGTGTATTTGTGTGTTAGTGTTTTTGATCTGCAGTGCACTACTGTGCACTTAAGGTGACCTATAGAATGCTAGTACACTTGCCAGCAATGTCACAGATAACTAATGCAGACCACTTATTCCATTACACTGTTACCAAACCAACCATTAAGGGTCTACAAAAGTAAAAACTTTTCTCCCTTGCTATCAACCAGTTTCAAATCCACAGGGGTAAGAAGCCACAAGATTGAAGGCTAACACTTAACCACCCATTCATCATAGCCCCTAGTGTGGAGATGCATTTTCATACCTGGGTATAAGTCAGATTAAAGATATCAAACAAGATTTACAGACTTAAGTGTCATCAAAATTTGGTTCATAAAGAGTGTATTAGAACTTGAAATGAATACCATATTGACACAAATGAACTTTAAGATGGCAAGATTGAAAACTAAAGCATTTCTCATCCTTTTCTTATTCACATCAATATATCTTAAAAAATTCATTCTAAATAACACATGTACATGTATTAACTTAGCTTTAATTGGTAAATTTGTTAGAGCAATCACCAAAACCATGATTGTCTTTATATAGCAGACACGCAGACACACAGACCACTGCTTTGATTGGTTAATCATATTTATCACTACTTAGTTTGTATGGTGTACACATACTGTCAACATACTCTTTATATTTTCCATCACTTACTTTTTGTGGTGTTTTCTTTTTGTCAACATACCTTTGCTTTGATTGGTAAAACTGGTGTACCAATCACCAAACTCCTTACATTTATCCTCACTTAGTTTGTTACTGTACTTCCAATTGGCTATGTTTGAAATAGCAGACTGAAAAATTCAAAGAAAAATCTATTTGACAAACACACTTAACTTATTAACTGGTTAATTGATTAGAAAACAAGTAGTAACACGGAAATGAAAGAAGAAAATAAAACAATTCTAGATTTAATAGACCACATAATTCAGAAATCAAAAAAAGATTTACCATCTCAGGTTATAGTGGAGATGTTTATTTAGCCAGTTGCTATGACAACTTTTAAGTTATATCTGAAGTGCATTTCACAGAGAGTAACAAGACTTGTAACTTATACAGAACTTATGGCAGATAATTTGATGTATAGTAAGCTTTAGATGTACAACATATTGGCAGACAGCAATGCACAACATGTACTTGGTGGTAACCATAGCAACCAATAACAGACTACAACAACAAAACACTTTAAGTAAGATTTGAAAGGTTGTTTTGAGGATTACCAAGTTTAAGATTTAACAAAAAAGTACTAAACTAAATGGAATCAATTAATATCACAAAAAACAAACAAGATTGTTCTCCCTTTAAACATAAAAATTCTATCTAAAATTTATATCAGGGGACATAATCAAAGCAACATTATGATTCAACAAAAGGGAGAGAACTGGAGTAATACAAACCTGTGTAAGGGGACATAACTTTGCTAAGCTAGATTGGCTCATTTCTTTAAGCAGTGACATAACAGCACATCTCACTGTATTATCTGTCCATCTAGAAACATCAACATCACCAGGGGAACTGAAAATATTAATAAAAGAGTTTTGGTTTACTCTGGGTTCTGTTTACACAAGTGTTCGGTTTACTTAGGTTTCAGTTAATACAAGTTTTGGTTCAATCCATGTTCAGTTTGAGAGTTTTTTGGTTTACTGTGGTTCAGTTTAGACAACTTTTTGGTTTACTTTGGGTTCAGTTAAGACTAGATTTTGGTTTACTTAGGGTTCTGTGTAGACACGTTTTTGGTTCACTTCATGTTCAGTTAAGACAAGATTTTGGTTTACTTTGGGTTCAGTTAAGACTATAGATTTTGGTTTACTCTGGGTTCTGTTTACACAAGTGTTTGGTTTACTTTGGGTTCAGTTTAGACAAGTTTTTGGTTTAATCAGGGTTCTGTGTAGACAGTTTTGTTTCACTAAGAGTTCAATTTAGACAGGTGTTTAGTTAGCTCAGAAAGAAAGATTAGAAAGTTTTTTGGGTTAAATCAGGGTTCAACTTAGACAGGTGTTTGAATTACTCAGGATTCTGTATAGACTTTTTTTTTTGTTTACACAGGATTCTGTTTAAGATTTTTGGTTAACTCTGGGTTTAAATTCACTACATATTTAGCATCAAATACATGTAAATGTAAATTAATACTCTATATTTAGGGTACATGCTTATTTGGGTATCTTTAACTTAACCATCTAGGAATTCCTTAGAAAGTTATTTATAAGGCATAATAAAAAGATCTTTGTTTAGAAACCTTCCATGAAAATATATAAGCATATAATATTTATTCCAGTATCAATTTAGATCCCTTTCTGAACCCCATTATAAAGGTTTTCCCTTAAGGACCCCCTGCAACAATATATTACTACATCATATTTAATCCAGCATCAGCTTAGACCCTTTGAGAACCCCATCATAAAGATTTTTCCCTTAAGGACCCCCTGCAACAATATATTACTACATCATATATAATCCAGCAACAGCTTAGACCCTTTGAGAACCCCATTTTAAAAGGTTTTCCCTTAAAGAACCCCTGTAACAATATATTACTATATCATATTTAATCCAGCATCACTAAGCAGCTTTAAAATGCTTATCATAAATTTAGTTAATAACTTTTGTACATTTAATTTGATTGATTACTGAAAAGATTATGGATTATTGTCACTAAATTCTCGTTATCGCCATGGTTACAAGTATTAAGATTACGAGATAAAAAGCCTTAATCCTCTTAACTCAAGTTGTTACCATAGATGTTGACCAATTTATTTCCCGGATTTATGAAGTTAATAAGCTACAGAGAATAATAGACATTAAATCCTCAACTCGATGATTAATAAATAACCTGTTTGTTTTTACGATGAAAAATATCCAATAGTTATTTTACCTGTAAAAGTCTTTTTTCGTGGTTTTTATTTAGTCAACCCCTTTTAACTCAAAATTAAAGATTAATGGATACTTTGTTTGTTTTTATGATGTAAAAAAAATTGAGGTAATTTTACCTGTAAAAAATACTGTCTTAGAGACTTGAATGCAACATATTTTTATTATGGTAGTGCATTTCTGCAAACCTCAAAGTTACTCTCAATGTCTAGGTTCTTATCCCATTTGAGCAGATTCAATTTTGAGAAAGTCTGTCTGTTTGCCTTTTGAAGGCAAGTTAATTTTTTCAGGCACTCCAGTTTCCTCCACCATTCCTGAACAGACTGAATGGATATAAAAAATACTTTGAACTAACGCATAAAACGAACTACACCTCCAGTCCATCTTGATCATAGCTTCTTTTTTATGCAAGAATTCTTTTATTTTGTGTTTAGCGACTGTACAAGTAAAAAGCTTAAAGTAAAAAAGTACTTTGTACCGGTCAGCTAAGATGGCTTGGATAAGAAATTGAATATCTCTAATGGAGGTCTAATTTTTAGTTTAGTACACCATTCAATACCCCTAAATGTTAGTTTGGTACTGCTTTTTCCAGTTAAATCAAATAAATTTTGCCCTAAAATTATGTCCAGGATTATACATTTTGCATGGTATTTTTTTTTATATGTTCTGCTGGTTAAAAGCATTACCAACATATCTCTGAAATGAGTTCATAGTTTGTCAAATGATTAAAATGTATGTGTTGTCAGCCCATTGTTCCCCTTCTATGTTCAGTGATATTCTCGGGGCACTCCAATAATCCAAAAAAACAATTCCTAAACTGTCTTTCTCAATATAAATTTAAGAATTTTGACTAGGGAATAAAACATTTTAATCAACTTCAAACAAAAACCAGCTGGCTTTTATATTGGAGTTGCAGGTATCCCTTTACACTGATTAAGACTTGTTTAATCACAACTTCAAACAAAAACCAGCTGGCTTTTATATTGGAGTTGCAGGTATCCCTTTACACTGATTAAGACTTGTTTAATCTTCGCTGTAAACAGGTATGCTCATGAGTTGGGACTCAGAATATGAGTAAAGCCATACCTTTACTAAAGCAATTGTATATTGATGGTAAACAAGTATCTTGGTTACTTATTTAATCTGCAAACATCCTGAGAAAGTTTTTTCAGGGTCTATCCTGACAATTACTTTTGTTTTTAGTCAATCAGTCTTGTAAATGACATTAACAGATTAGTTTAATGGGCTAATGGTGTAATTGTTTTGCATTCCCTAGTCAAGATTATTCCATTTTTTTTCAGGCAGTCAGTTTAATAATAGTCAAGAAAACCAGAGTATCTATAGAAACCCATCTACCTTTTGTCAGGCAAACAGATTTGTTTTCTTACAATTAGATATGCATGAGTGGCATTTGAAATTATGTGGCGAGAGACAATGATTGTTTATTAAGGTGACAGTTCAGACTAACCAGTGACCCAAGACAAAGTCTTCTAACTTCTTCCTCTATCTTAATTATCTCCCTATCCTGGTACAACTTTGTGGTCATATTAAGACAGCAAACATAAGCTCGCTATGCTGACAACCATTTTACCTATAAAAATGGGCTCTTTATTTTATTTGCCTTCATGACCTTTATGTTCAACCTCAGTAACCATGGTAACCAACAACCAGTTTTTCATAAAATAAACAAAACAAACATTTTAAGTATTCCACAAGAAATTTTTATTGCATATTTTGACATAACAAATTTTGGCATGTCAGTATTAAATACCTGATAATATGTATATCTACTAACAATGGCTACAGTAACCATGGAGACAATAACCATGGTAACAGTAAAAATACTATAATAATAATAATAATCTCTTTATAACATGTTAAATTATTGAATTCTTCAATTTTCTTCAATACACTACTGTTAACAACATTTAAACATAGTTATTGTGCTTAGTATGATTGTGTATACATGTGCTTTTGAAAAAAAAAAAAAAAAAAAAAAAAAAAAAAAAAAAAAAAAAATTACCAAGTTTCCAGCCACACTCAATTTTTTCAAGTACAGCAAATCCTTGTTTTCATGTCCTACAACAACTTAACCCCCTTTCAAATCACTATGTTATTACTAAGTCCCAAAAATCTGTTTCCTCTACATTTTTCTTTATATTTTTCCCTTGTTTTATTTCCAAACTCTTTATAATGTCAAAATTTGACTGAACAAATCGTGACTATGAATGAAGGATAAACAGTGGTTTCCTAGCTTGTTTTTCTTTCAATAAATAGCTTGTCAAAAAAAAAAAAAAAAAAAAAAAAAAAAAAAAAAAAAAAAAAAAAAAAAAAAAACAATTATAACAAACTGAATTCCCTGAATTAAAATTCAATTTCATGAACAGTATAATAAAGATATATCTAGCCACTGTCTTCTTTTAAGTTGTATAGCTTAAACAGCCTGCTGTTAAGACCACAACTTCATTTTCCTTATTCAAGAAATAAGCACTGCTTACCGGTATTCTGTCCTGAATGAGCACCATTCAGCTTTAAAGTGATGTCAGGGAAAGGTAACTCTCTTACTGAATGTAAACAATAATTTTCTTAAGTTTTCTTAAGGTGTAAAGTGAGGCAAGAAAGTTACCAACAGTTACTTCAATGTTTTTAATTAAAAAGTAAATTTCTGAACTAACACACAGGAGAGAGAGAGAGAGAGAGAGAGAGAGAGAGAGAGAGAGAGAGAGAAAAAAAAAAAAAAAAAAAAAAAAAAAAAAAAAAAAAAGCCTGATTGTCAAGTTTTTAAATTTTACTAAAGGTTTCTATTTGACTTCAAGGATTTGACTTGAAAATGCTGAGCATGGTTGCCATGGCAACATAAAGAACACCTTTACAAAGAGAAACAGTGAGTATATGAATAGTTGCGTCATTGTAACTTTAACATAACAACAGAGAACTGAGTATGAATTTGAATAACCCCTGAAGGTTAAGACATTACAATATATATTCAATAATACTACACTCTATGCAGTAACAAGTTGCTGTAAAAAAAACTTTTTCTATAAAACCAAAAGCACCATTAGAGATCTAGTAAGGAAAATACCAGTAGTTCTAATTACATGTATGTGTGATTTAGAACAGGCCAAATTATGTTGTTTCTGTGTTTGTGTTTTACATCCATGACAGTTCCGAAAATCTACAAACTGGTCCTAAAAGAAAACATGCAAATTTAAAACACAAAATAGTAAAGGACAAAAATTAAAAATTACAGAAGAATTAATGAAATCAAGGGTTATCAAGAAAAAAAAAAAAAAAGGACATAAGAATTAATAAAAATATGCTTAATAAATATCTAAAATAATTTCCAAATAAGAAAACAATGATATAAAGTCCTGCCAAAAAAAGCAGTTAAACAAAGATTCAGGAAAATTGGAAGTTTTTGTTTTTATCACATTTTTAAAAAAAAAAGTATTTTAGGCAAGTGACGTAAAACACTAAAACAACATAAGATGTCCTTATTGGCAGTTATTGGTCAAATAACAGAGAACAGAACACAGAAAATAACTAACAACTAAAATAATATAAAATAACAGAAAAAAAAATTGAAATTAAGCTTAAAATTTTTATTTATTTTTTTTTTTAGCTTTTTAAGGACAATTGGTACACTTTTAAACTTTCTTAACTTTAATTACAGAAGAGTTCCACAACCATCAACAACTTATATTTTGTTACCATAACAACAGTTTGACAACAATTTATCTATTCTTTTATGTATATAAAATAAGTAAAATTTTACCAAAATGAATGGATACCAAAGCTGGTCTTAATTTTTACAAAAATCCTTGGATACCAGACCTCTATATCAAGTGACCTTAAAAAAGTTAATTGCCAATAAGATCTGACAAGAAAAATATGGAAAACTTTGGCCTTAATATTATGCCATTTTAAACAAATTATTTTTATTGCTAACCTGTCATATGCGTAAGAAAAAACATTTATTTAACAAACACAGACAATTCAAAATAATATGAAAGTAAAACATTTTTAAACACTTAGGGTGTGACACTTTAAATATTTTTTACAAATTTTTACTACATAAGGTTGGACTACTTTGCATTAAACTTTATCATTTAAATAGAATCCTTTTGTATAAAATTTTGCATTAGCTGTTCCATCTTTTGGTAACCTCAACTTAAAAGTTGAATCAATTTGCATTGGCTATTCCATAAGTTGAACAACCTCCCTAAGTAATTTTTTTATCAAGCATTAAAACTGAATAGACGCATTATCAAGATTTCAGTTTCTGTCATTTAAGCCTACAATTAAGGATGCCAATTTGTATCAATCATCCAATAAAAAATATGACACAAAAAGCACAGAAAAAAAAAAAGAAACATAAATAGCATTAACATATATACTGAAGAACACATGCACCAATCAGAAATAAGCTTACAAAAGCCTGTAGGAATGTTAGTTCATATCAAACTTGTATTTCTTAATCACAGATTTTTAAAAAAAAAAAAAAAAAAATTAAAATTGTGGTTTGAACCCCAGTTATAGATTACCATAAATAACTTTAAATTCTTTGGAGTTTTCTTATAAAAAAGTAATGTTGAAAGTGCCATTTTTCTTTAAAATGCCCGATTTTTTATACCTTCAAAGCTGAATTTCAAATAAGTTTTAAACATTATGATATAAAAAAAATCCAAAAACAGCCAAATCAATTTGTTAAAAAAAAAATTAAAATTAAAATTAAAAGCACTAAACTTAAAACAAACTGTGTGACAATAGGTAAACAAGCCAATATGAATCCAGAGATTTCATTAAAACATCAACAATAACCAAGCTAAATACACAAAATACCCAACCCCAGTTTTTTGCCAAATTCAAAGATAACAATTACAATACACAGGATGCAGGATAAATATAATTGCCAAGATATGTAAACATTGGCAAGTTGCCATGACGATATAATCTGACAATAAAAAAATTAACATAATAAAGAAACGATTAACAGAAAAAAAATATAATAATTAACTAAAATGTAATGGATTAACATAAACTAATCCACCAGTCTTGTAGCATTTTGTTGTATATCAGGAAATTTTCACATTTACCGGTACCTTATTTTTTGCTGAAACTCACAGTTTTGCCAAATTCATTAGCTTATCTAATGGTTATTTTGTTGTTGTTGTTGTTGTTTAATCATTTTTAAATCCCAACAAAAATGGAAGTCCATACTTAGAGTATTCAAGTTTTATTAATCAAAGTTCAAAAAAAAAGTTTATTTTCATTAAGGTCTGACAATACAACAAAATTTTAAAATTTAACATTGCATTTGTATAACGCCATCCAAAATGCAACAACAGTGCCAATTTCCCAACAATCAAGCAGATGTGAAAATTTTCCGATATACAGTTGGTTAATTACAATATTCTCATCAATATATACAGATATGAAGATATTTTCTAATTCTTTCAATCGTTTTTTGGCATTGTTAATTACTGGTAAGCCTATAATTTTCTTTAAAAGTTATGATAAAATTCTCTGCAAAAAGACAGATTGTCATTCAAGAAATTTACAGCCTCTTTGGTTCAAATTTGATTTCAGACACTGGGCATAGTTTGCGAGTTCTCATTTAATCAATTCAATGGAAAAAATCGTAACAAAAAAAAAGAATATCAGTCTTTCCTGTTTTCCACCAATGGAAGACATCACATTTGCTAATGAGTTTATTGTAAATGTTTAAACTTTTACCTAATAGCCATTCAAAAAAAAAAAAAAAAAAGCTTAATCTGCAAAAAAATAAAAAAAATAAAAAAATAAATTAATTAAAAAAAAAGAATCATTTATACAGTTATATTTACTCATTTTATAAACAAATTTTCACCAACAAATCTACAAGAGTTATAACAAGTTTGTGTGCAAGTTGAAAAAACTTTCCGATGTCTGAAATCAAGCTTGAACCATTTATTTTCCATACATTTACAACTGCACATTTTTAGACTTCCTGTTTTGAAATATGTCAGGAAGTGAAGTCATAGAACAAGATTTTAAAAAAAAATTTAAAAAAAAAAATAAATAAAAAAAAAAACGCCCTAGCAGATAACATATATGTGTATTGCTTTTAAATACAATTTATACATAATTAACATCCATTGCATGCCAAATTTTTCTGAAATGCTGAAAACAAACATTGACTAAGACATTCTCCTTGCATAACACCTTCATCCAAATGAAAGACGTTTGGGTTTACATATTATTCTACCGTTAAATTTCTAAATTCTGTGCTCAATTAGCAATTAATGTGAAATTTCAAAAACATTAAAAGTCCTACAAAAACTTCTACAAATTTTTTCTTTCCTTTTTTTATAAAAAATGTCGATTTTTACACAAAGTTTTTTTTTCTACAAAATCTAAATTAGTTGAACAGAATCTTAAAACCTAAAATAGGAAAAAAAAAAAACAAAACAAAACTAACTGCTAGTAAAATTGTTTTGTGTAAATATGTGTAAAATGATCTGCTAAATCAAGGTTGCTGACACACTTTGTTTGGTATAATCAAAATTCAAAAATATAAATCTAATGAAAAAGGGCACTAGTTTTATCAAACAGTCCCTTAGGTAACTTTTTTCAATGTTGTAAGCCAGACAAAACAAAACTTAACTTACAACATGTCAGTTTGTTTAAAAAAAAAATCAAAACAAGGACTAGATGTAGAATGTCAAGTTAGTAGTGTTAATTATGTGAAACGAATCTTGTATGCGAACCCCCCCCCCCACCCCTGAAAAAAAACGCGGTTTTATACACTCATGTTGAACAGACAATCAGCATTTTAAGCAGGGCATTCGGCAATGGTTCATAAAAACTGCGGACAATATATACAGATATTGTTAAGCCGTTAGGCAGACTTAAACTGTCTTTGTCAAATAATTAAACATTATTTATCTATACAGCTAGTTAATCTCTATAATTAGTGAGTGAATTTGTGATTGTAAAAATGCTGAGATTATCTCAAAACTTGAAAAAAAAAAAATTATTAGAAAGCAATTGATCTTGTATGTATGGAAGTATGGTCATGATAGCAAAGAATGTTGCATTTTTCACATAATTTGAGAAAAAATTGTGATACAAAAACCATGTAGGTAAGTAAGGTGCAAGTTAAAACCATAAATTTACTATTTAAAAAATTTCAACAATTTTTTTTGATGATTTGGATATAGAAGTATACTAGATCTAAATAAAACATTGCAGTCCTGTTTTTGAACACCAAAAGTTTTCTAGTCTCCATGGAAACCCTTAGCAAACCACATGGTAACTCAATGTTAGTGCGCAACTATTAATTCTAGAGGAAATCAAATTCATTTATTATTGCATGATCTTGGAATATCCTAACTAATAACCTTATTTTTACGAAAAACATCAAATTATGCAATTTCATCTACCGGTAGTTCCTTTTAAACGTCATGAGGTACTTATCACATGGCAGCTGCAGAATGCTAGTTAGAATCTTTATCTGGTCCTTTTTAAAAACACTAAAAATTATTGTCTCAATTGGGATCACTAACCGTTAAATGACATCACTAACCAATTTATTTCCAATAAAATACTTTCTTCAGCTTTTAAAGATACAATTTTTGCTATTTGGAAAACACAGTACATTTTGTATTTCAGTAATGTTGAAAAATGTTGAAAACTTGAACTTAGTATTATTTTTTTTAATAAAGGTAAAAAGTCCACAAAAAAATGGAAAATAAAGAAACTGAAGATAAATCTGGAAGATGGATTTATTGACCAGTATAAAGGTACAGACTCAAGAATTATGGGTGACACAGAGTTAGAGTTCCATTTGTACAGCATACGTTTATAAAGAGGGTAGGAAAGTGGAGGGGAGGTGATCTTTTGCTGGCCATGTAGAGTATTATTTTCAGTCTCTTCATATTTACGAGTCTGGGACAGCCTGATGAACCAGAGTTTGACACAAACTTTTACTTCTTTAGATGATTACAATGATTATGTCAAAGATTCATAGGAGGGATAGACAGAAAACATTTGAAACAAAAAACAAATGGATTGACAGAAAAACAATATTGTCTAATTAGGAAGTGACAATCTGCTGTGACAATACAAAATTGGTAACTATGGAAACTGTGAAAACTTGATTATGAAATGACAGGTGGTTGTAGAGTAAGTATGTCAATATTGCGTAAAGACACAATAAAATAATAGTAAAACAATAATAATAATAATAATAATAATAATAATAAACAGAAAAAATAATAATAAAAAAAAACAATTAACAATTACAACACTAAAATACAAGTATGGTAAAATCCTCATCATAATGATGAGTTCTTAATAATCAACATACTGTAAGAAAATAATGAATAAAAATTTTAAAATGGCAGCACAATTTCTATTTTACTGCTATTTAAATTATAACATGTATACATTTGATAGAAAATCATGTTTTAAAAATCATTTTAACAGAATACAGATTGAATTCCTAATTTTACCTCAGCTCCCGCCTCCTCAACTGAATTGAACAGAGAGCACTAAAATTGTGTTTTTCACAAACGAATCTGATTCTTAACTCATATGGAAACAGACAAGCCAAAAAGCTTAAAACCAGTTTTCATTTTTTATTTTATTCTTTTGGGGCATAAAAGGGTGGGAGTGAGAGGGCTCACTAACTTAAAATCTGACGAGCTATTTTTATCCATCAGATGTTCTTATTATTGAAAGTTTAAAATTTATAGTTAACATTTTCTTCAGATACATCTTTGCTGCAATGTCAATTTAGCGAGCTTCATTGTCAACTCTGCAATATTTTAGCACCATTAAATTTTACAGCAAAGGGTGTATACTGTTGCATGCCAAAATCAAGATTATTTTAAATTTAATAAGCTGTTTACTTCTGAAATGGAGGGTAAAGCTGGAGTGCCAGAAGAATGTCACTGATCATAAGTGATCCAGCAAAACAAGGATCAATCTATATAGTCTGTCATATTTGATCATTTTGGTATAAAATTGCATCAAACTTATCCAGATATTAATTGCTGTAGATGTCATCAATGATCATACAATACAAATAATAGAAATCAAGGGCAGATAATCAATATGTGAAGACTTGTACATATTGTGTCCTGATGCTAAAATTATACTGTATTATTTTATAATAATACATAATAATAATAAAATGCGTATTTTTAGCAAAAAAATCCCAATTTTGTAATTAAAAAAAATAAAAATAAATTAACAATTTAATCTTCATAGGGCAAAAGGAATATGTGACCAGTAATATATAAAAAAATTATTTTCATGTTAAACCTTACTCACAACTCATTGTTTACAAAATGATACACCAGAGTTTTGCGTCATCTTTGTGTAAAAAATAGCATACCACTTATTAGTATATATGTATTTA
Organism: Tegillarca granosa; assembly: GCA_029721355.1. NCBI lineage: Eukaryota > Metazoa > Mollusca > Bivalvia > Arcoida > Arcidae > Tegillarca > Tegillarca granosa. Next base: position 31,578,153 of record CM056610.1, read on the forward strand.
CCAACTCACGAGACTACCGTAAAACTTTCTTCAAACTTAACATAAATTAGTCAAATAAAAAGTTTAAAAGGTAACAACAGAATGTTCATGTTTTACATGGCAGTAAACTAAAATGTCATTAAAACTGAAAGAAATGAGGTATTCTGCTATTTTTGACAATATTATGGACATTGTTCTTTTCAATAAATAAAGTCGAATACATTTAAAAATAATTATTATATAAATGCAAAGTTACTGGCTAAAACTCCAAATTTTGATTTGCAGAGTTTGGTACATCTGATAGAATTGACACAACTGGTTTTCTGAGCCCCTTTTTAAATGCAACAAAATACATAATTAAAAATTTAATATTTCACTAGAAAAATTTGAAAGTTCAAGCTTCTCATTGGACATAATTTTCAAGAATACTGGATGGACAAAAACTAAAAAAGAAACCAAGCTTCTTTTTAAATATAATATTGAAAAAATACTGGTTGGACAGAAAAATTAAACAAAGCTTTTTATTGGACATATTTTCAAGAATATTGGTTGAGACAGAAAAAATGAAACAAAGCTTTTTATTGAACATAATTTTCAAGAATATTGGTTGGGACAGAAAAAATGAAACCAAACCTCTTATTGGACATAATTTTCAATTCTGTTTGGATTTGTCCTATTTCTGATTGAAGAAAGTAGTAGATTTCTCAGTTTCAATCCAGTGTGTTATACTATCACATCCACCAGACATCAATATGCCAGATTTTCGGAATAAGTTACCAGACCTGCACTTTAATCAAATTTATGTAAATATTATCATTAAATAAGGTTAAACACAACCATAGCTCATAAATAAACATCAACAAATAAATCACATACTTCCATACAACTTTAACATACATTTACCAAACTTTCACCCCTTATCATAATAATGGAACAGACCAACTTGTCTTAATGGACTGTACTAAAAATTAACAGGGGTGATAACTTATAACTAATGTCTCTTCAAAAATTGCCATAATTTCCTGAATTACAGCAGGAAAAAATTAGTTTAAAATTCATAATCATTCAAGTTAACAAAAACTATCGTTAAAAATTTCAGTAAATTTACAACCAATCATATTAGTTTATACTGATCCGCATTCGTTTAACTTTTGCTCGATGATTTTTAAACCAAAGCTGGACATTTTTAGGTTCCAACTTGGGGAACTTTTGTCTATAATCTGAACGATTTAATTCTTCGCAATATTTGTCTATCATATAAGAAGATGGGTGGGTGTCATCTAAAAACCATTTTTCAAGTTTCGGAATTTCTGACATTGGGTCTATGAATACCCTTGTGCGTCGTTTCCGATGATGAGAATTTCCTGGACTTGATTTTTGGTGATGCTGATGATTTTCTTGTTGATGATGATGATGCTGTTGCTGCTGCTGTTGATGTTGATGAAATCTTGCGGCTGTCTGTTGCATGAAATGAGTATTCATCGGAAAATAATGCATAGCCAAGGGATGCGGAAAATGAGGAATGTGCAAAGGCTGTTGTAACGCGTTTGATGTCCTTGACATATGTTGCATTACTGAATTGCGAAAACTTTGTCCATCTTCCTCTCGTTTGATTGACAGCAAATTTGCATCATGACTAGAATCAGATTCATCATTTGATTTACTCCCGTTTTCTTCGTCATCGGTATCCATAAACTCATCGTCATCCTCCGAGTCTGAGTTTTGGATTCCATTTGTGTAAGGGTGCACATCATCATTTATTAATCTCTTTTCATCATTGAGAGCACCATTAAGTAAATGATTTGAACATGTTTCTGAATTTTCAGTGTCCTCTTTTTTAACTGGTGGAACATTTTGAGATTCCCCACTTAGAGCCTCTTTCTGACCATTGTGATTAACCTCCATTTTTTCCTCAGTGTTACCATTTTCTTTCTGATCCTCAAAATTATCTTCACTTTGCTCATCATATTTTACATTACTTTGATTATTAAAATTTTCATGGTCTTCATTTTCCACAGTCTCATCCTCCAATCTTTTGCAAGGGGTGTCCTCTGGGAGAGGATTATTCTCTTGGGAATATGGCTCCTGCTTTACTGGAGCAGGACTAGAGGCAGGAATTGGGGTCGACGTTGATTTACGAGATTGTGACAGATCACATGGTTCTTTCGAGTCATGCGGTAAATTATTTGACATATAAGGACCATGAAAGGGGTATGGTACAATATAAACAGCATTTTTGTTTGGCAGATATGGAAGATTGCTATCAACTGCACCAGGGCTGCCCTCTAATCCCTCCTCCATTTCAAAAGAGCTATCATCATAATTTTTCGAAGCTCTTCTGTGTGCTGCACGTGCATTTTTAAACCAATAGATAATATTAGTAAGATCTAAAGGCCGTCTCCCTTTTCTTGAGTCAAGTCTATTAAGCTCATCTAAATAATGAATCATTTGTTCCCTGGTAGGATGTTGATTGTCAGAAAACCATTTCTGAAGCCGGGGAATTTCATTTTCCGGGTCAAATGATGTTCTCATCCTGGTCTTGCCATGTGGCATTAATGGTGGGGTCAATGAAGGAGCACTACTTGGAATATGTTGACGATTTGTTGACAGGTCACTAGGTGGTGTATGTGAGTTTCGTACCAGTGACCTATCGACAGGTGTATCATGGGCTGGTCGTGGCATTTCTTTCTGTTCTGGCATTTTCTCACTTTGCTTGTTAATTTGTTGTTCGTACCATTTATCAAATGCACGACGTACTTCAGGTGACAAATTATCGTATGTCTCACCTTTCGAAATGGAGGAAAGCAAAGTCTGAAAAATACAAAATTAAAATCAACAATAAATAACTGTTAAAAAGTCCTTATATAATTTAAATGATGACAGCCAGTCATTCTTACTTATTTCTTCTCATTTGGCTGACAAAAAGAGGGAGATCTAAATTATTTAGAATTCAAAACATGATTAAAGATAGGTCAATGTTGGTCAAAAAACAGCATTTCTGTTGTACAAAATTCTTTTTGGCCAATGGTGTAAAGGCCCCTACTAGAATGAACAATAAAAATATTCTGTACCATCTGCAATATGGATCATGGATTTTGTTTATTTTAATGAAGTTTTACGTTCCAGTAAGGAATATTTCATTTATATTGAGATGTCACCGGCTACAGGTAAAATAACAAACATTTTGACCTTTTGCAGTGAGCTGAGGGCAATGTGCAGGGTGGGTCCTTTGCATGCCAAGCCTGCAATGAAATGGGGCATCGACTTTTACAGGTCTCCCCCTAAGGCCCCCATGACTCATTTCTAAATGCTGAATGCTTGGCGAAAAAAGGCTACATATTTTCAAATGTTGGTCAGACCCAGTCGGGGTTCGAACCCAAACATAAGGACTATGGAGTATCATCTGTACCTGCTGTACAAAAAGTTCTTAAAATTAAAAATTCACTTGAATTTGTTATAACAATGATCAGGAATTTAAATTTCCACATTATAGGGAAAATATTTTAGGCCAATTCAACTTAAATCGTAGATTCTCATCTAGGTTGGACAAAAATTTTCGGGCTGGTGGGAGGGTTTTATTTTTTATTTTTATAATTGTGTTTAAAAGTGTTTAACTCTTGCATGGTTGACATCTGCATTGGCAATAGGGTCTTTTTCATCTATAAAATTACTTTGGGTAGCACATTTTTAGTAAGGCAGGCAAGGATGAAAATCTACCAATTAGGTTGAATTGGCCTTAAACTTAACTGTATAATTTTACATATTTTACATTATTCATGAAAAAAAAAAAAAAAAAATTTGAGAAGAAGGAAAATGAGTGATCTTTTAGATGAGATGCGATTTCTGCAAATTTTATGCTAGCTGTTTACTAGACATTAGAAAGATGCTATTTATACAGATCAAGGTTAAAATATTTAATAGAGAAATAATCATAATAATAAAAAATTATTAATAAATAAAATTAATAGGATCCGACCAACTTGTGACATAGATATAGATTTGTGAAAATTTAATTATAAAAAAAAAAAAAAAAAAAAAAAAAAAAACCATTTATACTGCTTATACAACATGAATTGCCATGAGTGTTTATGACGTCAAAAAGAATGTCAACCGACTTCTTACAACACAACAGAGATGTCAGGAGTGTTTGTAATGTAAATAAGAATGTTAACTGAGTTCTTATTTCCTTTAACCAACAGAAACTTTGTTATTGCCATAGCAACCAAAGTACATGTACATGACAAATGATTTATATATTTTTTTTACATAATTATGACGTCATCAATTTGTTTACTGATATTGCAATAATATATATTTATATGTTAAAAGATCTATTACCAAGTATACCAAAATACCCAAATATTCTGCAAGAAGTCCCTGGTGAGTGACATATTGAAGAAGAAGAAGAAGGAGAGGCAGAAGCAGAAGATGAAGGAGAAGAAGAAGAAAGTTAAAGTGTCTGCACAAAGTGCATCACACTGCTGAGTTTTGAATCACACTCAATCAATCAGAGGGCTTTAGTGGCTGAATGGTCTAAAGTTTACGGATCACAGTGCCTCTCCCCGCCTAGGTTTGAATTCCACTAGGGCAGATCCTAGTTAGAGAAAGTATGTTAGTTAACTTGTCGAAGGTAGGTGGTTTTCTCCAGGCACTTCTGTTTTATCCACCATTTCTGAAATGACTGCCTTGATATAAGTGAAAATTCTGGGGTGTATCACCTTTACTCAAATCAACTCAATACTCCAGTTTCCTCTATCATTCAAGAACGAACTATCTCAATATGAGGAAAAGAGTCAATTTGGTAAAACACCATTTCTCCATGCCACTCTACTCTAAGACAAGAATATGTTTTAAATTAAAGATATAAAGCATCCTAAGTTGATTTTTATCATATAAACAAATTGCAATAACACCAGAACAACTCATTCAAAAATATTCAAATTCAAACTTGACTTGTATAAAATACAATCTATGTATCAATATTCCAAATATCATTGAAAATCATGACAGATGTAGAAAAGTAACAAATGTGAAAAAAGATGAACAGATAAACACTAGGAATGACATGTAAAAAAAACATAGCTGGACAATAGACAAAGTGACTGACTTACCCATGTGACAGATGTGAGATTCTGATGTACACATAAATGTTTACTGAAAATGAGAATGACAGATGTACCCATGTGACAGATGTGAGATTCTGATGTACACATAAATGTTTACTGAAAATGAGAATGACAGATGTACCCATGTGACAGATGTGAGATTCTGATGTACACATAAATGTTTACTGAAAATGAGAATGACAGATGTACCCACGTGACAGATGTGAGATTCTGATGTACACATAAATGTTTACTGAAAATGAGAATGACAGATGTACCCACGTGACAGATGTGAGATTCTGATGTACACATAAATGTTTACTGAAAATGAGAATGACAGATGTACCCACGTGACAGATGTGAGATTCTGATGTACACATAAATGTTTACTGAAAATGAGAATGACAGATGTACACTATGCAACAGATAGATAGATACAGATGAACACTAAATGACAGAAAGATAGAGACGACAATTGTTAAAAACAGACAATGTGCACACAAATAGACGGATGTATGCTGATTGACAGATGTATAGACAGACAGAAAACAACAGGTAAACAGGATGACTATAAGACAGATATACACTGACATGGACAGACAGACAGATGTGTACACAATATCTGATTTTACTGCACGTTTACAGATGAACAGAGACAGTACTCAGTAACTTGTGTTCAAGTACTTACCTTTTCGATTGGACATCCTGAATTGACGAGCAGCCCTTGTGACTGTGTAAGTAGCAGCTGCAACAGTTTGTCCTTGACCTCGTCTGTTGTGCTCAATTTGGACTTACTGTAATGTGGAAACCAAATATGGGGGAACCAGACTAATTAGATATTACTAATCTACAGATAATACATTGTCACACACAACACATATTTAACTTTGAGATATTGTGAATTTTTTTTCTTTTAAGGAAAATATCAGATATAAGCTGAAAGAATGTTAGTTATAAAACTTGATTCATTTGCACGTTAAGTTTTACTTTGATAACATTTTTGCCTTCGATTATTTTGCATCCTAAATTAAACCAAAAACCTGTCTAAACTGAACTATAATTCTTATATACAATATAAATATCCTGTGTAATCCAAAATATGATGTCTAGGCACTGCAACATGATAAAGGAAAGTGCACAAGAGAGAAAAATTGGGGGAAGAAACACAGCTTGAAAGCAAAACATGAATCTTTTGTGTCAAAGGTCAAAGCAGGTGCTTAAAAAAGTGTTTTTAGTATCAAACTTATTGAAATACATTTTTGTCTTGTTGGGAATAACATATTACTTTTACATACATACAGTAAAAAATATTCTTTTTCTATACATATTAAAATGTTTTTGTGGGCCTTGATAGTAGAGTTAAATAAAATGTCATCTTGACATTCATAGCCTGTCACTATTTCTGTTTGAATCCCACTTATGGTGCGAGAAGGTGCATTATTTCACTTGCTGAAGGTCATTCATTTCTCTGAGTCTTACAGTTTCTTCTGCTATCCCAGAATTGACTTACTCAGTATAAGAAGAAACAGAATGATGACTAGGTGGAAAACACCATTTCTCCTATATAAAACTGGTCTCATATATATATATATATATATATATATATATATATATATATATATGAATGTAAATGTATTTTAAAATAATGTAAAATTTCAACTATAATGCAGTAACAGTGCTACCGCACCACACAATGCCAGATGTTTTTTCTTTCTTTTTTCTTTTTTTTTTTTTGTTTTGTTTTACAGAATATTACCTGCATAGACGAATACGTAGTGTAGCAACTTGTGTAAGTTCCCCTAGGATATCTTCTATTGTAGCTTTAGTATCATTTGTAATCACATCAAACAGCAATGGTTTCCAGTTTTTTATCTGTATAGCACCTGTTTGTCAAACAAACAAAAAAAAAAAAAGATAGATTTTTTAAATTTAAAAATAGAAAAAGAAAAATACTGGCATTAGAATTAAATCTGTGCGAAAGTTAAAACAATTAAAAAATAAAACCGACACATGAAAATACGTAAATAAATGAACTCACTAGTAAAATAAAATGATTCAAATTGTAGTTTTACTGTAAAAAATAAAATAAAATGAAATGAAATCAAGTAAAATTAAATAAAATAAATCTTAAAAAAATAATAAATACAGACAGATAAAAATTAAGATAAATAAGTAAATAGATGAGTATTGCATGATACTAATATTGATTTTCAATCTTTTGTGCACAGCGACTTTTATAAGATAATTTTAAAAATACTTAAATAATAATTATAAAAAATAAAAATTAAATTTTAAAAATTTCAAAGTGCAATGCAATTCATGCTCTGCCTGGCAGTCCACAAACAATCTGAAACACTGTAGATACAACTGTAAAACAATGATTAAACTATTAATGTAGCCAGATGACATAAAAAGAACTTAAAAACTGTTTTATCCAGAAAAAGGTACTTCATAAATGATTTTATGAATGTTACATCTAACATGACACACAGCTGACTGTATGAAAACACTTGTTATAAGTTATTAGTAATATAACTAAAGTGTATATATATACATATACATACATACATACATACATACATACATACATACATATATATACACTAGTATATATATTTTTTAATTTAAATGTGTGTGTGTGTGTGTGTGTGTGTGTGTGTGTGTGTGTGTGTGTGACAGTATGTAAGTGTGTGTGCCTGCATGTGTGATGTAAATTAATATCACAATCTCAACATCTAAAACTAATGGCAAAAAATGGAGTATTCAGATATATATAATAATCTTTTTTTCCCATTTTTTTTCAGAAATTGAGACAAGACATAAAAGAAGCTGAAGAGAACAGACGAACATACATACAAAGAGACAGAAAGACATACACAGACAGACAGACAGGAAAAACAGCAACAGAGTACACAGACAGACAGCGAACAGACAAACAGAGACTGGCAGGTCAGACCTACAGACAGACAGTGAACAAACACCGACTGACAGGTCAGACCTATAGACAGAAAGTGAACAAACACAGACTGATAGGTCAGACCCACAGACAGACAATGAACACACACAGACTGATAGATCAGACCTACAGACAGACAGTGAACAAACACAGACTGACAGGTCAGAACTTCAGACAGACAATGAACAAACAAAGACTGAAAGGTCAGACCTACACACAGACAGTGAACAAACACAGACTGACAGATCATACCTATACACAGACAGTGAACAAACACAGACTGACAGGTAAGACCTACAGACAGACAGTGAACATACACAGACTGACAAGTCAGACCTACATACAGACAGTGAACAAACATAGACTGGCAGGTCAGACCTATAGACAGACAGTGAACACACACAGACTGACAGGTCAGACCTACAGACAGACAGACAGTGAACAAACAGACTGACAGGTCAGACCTACAGACAGATAGACAGAGTGACTGACACACCAGCATTAAGATTTTAGAAGTTATTCTTAAGACTTTCAGAAAAAAATCTTCAAGTTACAGACATACTTCTGTGTTTATCTTAAGCAACAAATCTACACTGGTATTAGTAGACAGACAGATTGACAGACAGACAGACAGATAGGCAGATGAATGGACAGACAGACAGACAATTGGATTTAAGAGAGAAAAACACATAGACAGACTGACAGATTCCTACAGTCATGGTTTAACACAACCATCAAATATCTGCTCTAGTAAAGATGATTTCACAAAAACTTTTTTTTTCTGTTTAGGAGAAAAACTTAAAAAACAAACTCCCGAGATTTTATACATAACTTTCTTATTAATAACGTTTTAAGTAAAAACGTTCCCATAGCGATATTAGATATGATAATTATCTATATACAGGAAAGTTGGATTAAAATTCTACTATTAAAATTCAATCTAAATTTTAATCAGACAAATTTAGTAGGAACTGTAGGGGGACATTATTAGTTAAGTATTAATATAAGTAGTTTTTAACACATTAAGCAGGTTGTTGTTTTAATAATAATGTCAGCATTATTAGGCCCTTAATATAAAGAAATCTCTCATTCTCTCTCTCACTCTCTCTCTCTCTCTCTCTCTCTCTCTCTCTCTTATACACCACCCCAGTTCAATATCAAATCATTGTTTGATATGCCATGCTTTATTGTCCCTTTACACCATTGCATCGCATTAATTTTAGAATAGGCAAGTCACTTTTTCAAATTCCATAGGACTAGAAAGGGGCCTCAATGTCCTAGTGGTATAAAGGGACCACTTACAGATCCCAGTACCTTCCAATGTCTAGGTTGGAATCCCACTCAAACAGATTCTAATCTAAGAAAGTTTGTTATTTTACTTAACATAACTTAATGGTTTTCTATGGGAACTCTGGTTTCCTCACCACCATGAATATAAGTGAAAGAATCTTGTATTAGAGTATGAGGGATAAAACACCATATATACATGACTAGTCTTACCAGTATTATTCTAACTTAGATAAAAAAAATTATTTTTGAATTTTACATCATCGTCAAAGGCAGAATAGATTGATAATTAGATGAAATAATATTATTGCACAAAGTTAACAAACTTATTCTAAGACACCACAAGTTTTAAATGAAATCAACATCAGTACATGCATAATAAGGAAACAGACCATGCCTGCTATAATCACAGACATTGGTTTTTCCAAAGTTTAATATGGCAGACTTGTGACTTTCATTTTTAAATGCCAAGTGATTTTTGAAAGAACAGCCACTATTTATTTTCAAAGCTTGTTGCAAATTGGCACAAGATCTAAACTACTGCACTAATTTTCTTTTAAAAATTATCACTCTTAAACAAATGAGCGAACATAATGTAGATAGCCAGGAAAAGTACCTTTAGCATTCATAGCCTCTGTTGAACTGTATCCAAGCTTGACAAGGGATGCTCTGACCAACTCACTGAACAATGTGGTACTGGGGAGAATTGCGTAGCTGTCAAGTTCAACTGTTGTGTGTGAAGCACCCTCGTTGGATTCAAAAGTTACTGGTCCTGAGGTCTGTTCAATAACACAATGGATAGGTATGGACTTAGCACCTGAAAATAAAGAAGAAAATTATCATATAATTTTTTTTTCTTGTTTTAAGCAGTAATAAGAATTCTAGAAATAATGTATGGCAATCTGAGTTCCCTTTTAGCTAAAAATAAAAACCAGAATCAATTTCGAACTTGATCTATCGCTTGTCATTGTAAAACAACATTTTATTCAAAAAATCAAATTTTAAGCTAATTTTTTCCAGCATGATAAAAAATAAGGGAAAACAGATTTGCTTGACTTACTGTAAGTCCCCTTTTGACTTTAATGAGGACTAATGTATGTTCCGATTTATATTATTGTAAAGCCCATACATATTCCACTTTTATTCAGATAAGCCAACCTTCTTATACATACCATATATTTCTGAGACTTTTTTTAAAAAAATAAGATTGACATGTGTCAGGTGAATTTAGTTTTTTTCTTCTTCACTATTTTCCAAGTAGCTTAATTAATTTTATTCATCCATGATTCAGGAACAGCCTCACAGCTTCTTTAAATTTTAAAATTATTTTAGAGGAATTACACCTTTACTCTTGTCTACCTATTCAAACCTGGTCATCAATTACAGGTGAGCTATATCTTAATTTACCTGTTTCCAATGTAATAAAAGTAAGTTCCATATTTCTCCAAATATAAAACTCCTATTACATGTTCTATAAAATCAGTATATTGAAGATGACATTTGGTATATATTCGGAAAAGACATTCTTTATCTAACAAATAATCATATTCATTTATTGGCTCTTATTGAAATCTTTAAACATGAAAACTCTTAACAAAGAGGCGATTGTTTTGACAAAAATCACAAGTAATATTTATGAGGCCTGTCTGACAAAATGACTGTCGAAATCCTCAGTAAACCCTGAGGAATGACGGTGATAAATTCTGATCCAAACTTTATCCTTTATTATCATCCAGCGCCCGATTTAATCATATCACCGACCGGGATTTATCCTACCAAAACAACACAGATTAATCCCCAATAACATGCAACATCAAAAAGTTACGAAAGGCATTAGAAATTTTGTATTTGTTTAGCGGAAATCTAAATCCTTATATGTATTAAAATGTAAAACAGGAAATGTTATCAGTTTACGAAAATCTGATTTTTAAGACTTCCATTTTCTCTTTCATAAATACCATTTTATTCGTTCATTTATTTTTAGGAATCTAGATATTATTATTCCTAGAAAGGGACTTAAACCAATTACACAAATCTATCGATATCTTGAATCATATCCAAAATCATATAAAAATGCTTCATTTCTCTTCCATACATTTTGTTACTAAAAAAGTTATTGAAGAATGCCTCAAAGTTTTGGGGTTTAGTGTGTTACATATACTGTGTATACAGCAGTTAAGAACAGGGTGGTGTAATGTATGTGTGTGTGGTTAGAAGAACAGGGATGTGGTGGTGCTGGTGGTGGTGTGTGTGTGTGTGTTTTGTGGAAAAGGAGTGGGGAGATTATTGGGCTGTTGTGAAGACAATTTATTTACAAAGTGACTAAAAATAAATTTAGAGAAAAACTCTTTAAGGTTTTCTCCTGGTACTAAGGTTTCTTCCACGATTCCAAAACTGACAGTATTATGAGAGTGCTAAAAGCTATCACAGATGTTCAGGGGCTAGTCAAGTGACAGATCTGTCACCACAATGTATATATATGTTATATAGCTTATACAGAAATGGACTTTCTTCACAAACTTAATTATTTCCAAATCTAAAATTTTTTGACAACTTTAATCTTTTAATCTTTTCATCTTTAAATACAGAAATCAAATGCCACATTTTGCATTTGGATGACTTCTATAAATAGCTTTTATGTCTTAAGGGTCTATTAAGGGTTTTCTTTGATGTGCTATACTGGTGATTTCTTTTTCTTTTTCTTTTTTCTGAAATCGAACCTCAGACTTTTGTATTCAAAATGGAATGCCTACAGGGGTATAGATTTGGTTATCTCCATTCTATTTGGAAAAAAAAAAATCAGCAAGTTTGTTAAAACAACAAAGTCATAAAGTCATCTCTAATATTTTTAACTTTTGAAGACCCCCCCCCCTTTTTTAAAAAAAAAAAAAAAAAAAAAATCTTTTTTTCAACATGGTCAAAATAAAAACACAGAATTTTCTTTTAAAAAATGAAGATGAGATAGCATGATCTATTGTGTATTTTTTTTCTTTTAAATATAATCCCAATGAGATAAAACACTATTACCAATACTGGTGAAATATTGAATGAAACAGAGAATTGTGTGAGATTAAGTGTTTTATGACCCAGTCAAGATTCTTTCACATGGTAAGATCCGAGATGTTCGAGAAAACTTGAGTGCCTGAAAAGAAAAGCAAGGGAATGAAAAAAAATTCTAAAACTAGAGTGGGATTAGAACCTATGCTTTGATCTACAACCACTTGGCCACAGAGGCCCACCTTTCACCCAATTGTACTTGTGAGATACAGGTAGCTAAAATTCAATCCATGAGGCTCCAATATTGAATAAATCTACAACCACTTGGCCACAGAGGCCCACATTTCACCCAATTGTACTTGTGAGATACAGGTAGCTAAAATTCAATCCATGAGGCTCCAATATTGAATAAAGAGCTGATGCAGTAGAGGTTGATCTCAATATTTGCATACAGTTTATTACATAAAGACATATTGTCCTGCTCATTGTGTGCTCAAAATTAAGCAACTTTGTTTGTATCGACCCTTTTTATTTTTCTTTTCTCAAACTATCAAATCAAATTTGAAGATTATTTACCAAATATGGATGGTGGGAAGACACAAACTGGTACTTAGCAAAACGTTATTGCATGTATAGACTTAATGTTTAAAACAAAGACAGGAAAAATTGTTAATGAATTTAGAATAAGGAAACTAAACTTATACATGATAAAATTTCCATATATGTCTTATAACTGGCAAGACTTCCTTTTGTACCCCCTCCCCCACCTATTTACCAGCAAGTCTATGTAAATTCAGAGAAATGTTCAAAATGGATTTATTTCATCATTTTTCAGCTGTTTCACTCAAAATTACAATTACAGTGGTGGGTACAAGAGGAAGTCTTTTTTAATATGACAGAAATATATAATAGCCCTATATAACACACTGTGAATTAAAACACAGGGATTCAATAATCTGTTTGTAGAAATAACTAAGAGACAACTTGAATATAAAGCCAAGTATTCTTAAAAAACAAAAAGATACAACTATGTTAAAACTTAGCACGGGGAATTACAGTGGTGGGTACAAGAAGAAGTCGTTCCTAAAAACTTTAAGGACATGTTTCACATATAGAGGGCTTCATCATTTAAACATAACAATTACGGTCAATAAACTCCATTAAATGTACCATATGCCCATTTGTGTCTGAAATAAACCACAAAGTAAATGACTTGCAAAATGGACACAACAATGACCGTTCAGTGCTGGTCAAGCATGACATGTAAATATGATAGAAATATATAATAGCCCTATATAACACACTAGGAAATTAATACACAGTGATTCAATAATCTGTTTGTAGATAATAACTAAGAGACAACTTGAATATACATCCAAATACTCTTAAAAAACAAAAAGATACAACCACGTTAAAACTGAGAATGGGGAATGGTACTTATTTCTGTTTCGACATGGTTTAATTAGAAATACGGTCATCTTGATTTTACACATATGGGAGACAGAATGGAAAATACCTAAACTATCATATACATGATAAACTTACATGCACATACCAATACACACGTGAAAAAAACCTTACCATCTTTATAGGACTGTGTTAAAGCCATCCATGAGGCAAACATCCTAACTCTATCCACCTCCATCTTGACCACTTGACCAATAGCCTCCTAACTCCACTATGAAGCTATAGTCATAGGTAGGTAATGATCAAGACAGGTGCTAAATCTCCAGGTAAATTGATGGACATATGTCACAGGATTAATATGTATTATTGAACTAGACTAATGAGCTCACCTGTAATTTATGGCCAGGTAGAAAACATGGTTATGATCAGATGAGCTGGACTTGTGGGGTAATTAAATAAGTACTTCCCTATGGGTAAAGATAAACTGGTCTATATTGAATTCCATGTGTGACTGATCTTGAATTATTCAGGAGAACAGCTTTATTTTCAAGTCTGAATAATGTTACAAAGCTAAATAATACAAACTAGCAACTGAGAGAGAGAGAGAGAGAGAGAGAGAGAGAGAGAGAGAGAGAGAGAGAGAGAGAGAGAGAGAGAGAAGAGAGAGAATGTGTGTGTGTGTGTGTGTGTGTTGTTGGGTAGAAAAAAATATAGATGAAATGACTATGTAAGAATTTTCATGTTATATGAATTTGATATTCACAGAACCATTAATACAAATAATACATTAATACTAAATAATACAAACTAGCAACTGAGAGAGAGAAAGAGAAAGAGAGAGAGAGAGAGAGAGAGAGAGAGAGAGAGAGAGAGAGAGAGAGAGAGAATATGAATTTAGTTTTCACAGAATCATCAATACAATACTTATCTTCTTCATGTTTTATAAACCTAATTAATCTACTACTTCATCAACTTGCAAGTGGTAAAAAATATTATGTTGAAAAGTGCAAAAGCTGACAAAGAAGGAGTTGGGGGGGGGGGGGGGGGGGAGAAACACAAAAGACACATTTTCTTGACTGTGTAATTTTGGAAACTTTTTTTAATTAACTGAATTAGGTAGCACCTGTTGCCACTCTAAACAGTGATTTTTTTCTGACATGTCATACATAGATTTCTACTGAAAATCTCAAAACATCTCCAGATTATATTTATATATTTTTTTTATTCAGATATGTTTCAATTAATATATTTTTAATTACTTATTACACATAAATAACCACCACCTAAAGGTGAAGAGTCCAGGTGGTTGTTTTCCGACATGCCCTACCTGTGACATAGATAAAGAGAGATGTACAGTGTGTCTATCTATATAGCATTGTGGATTATTCCCTTTGTGTAGTAGAGAGAGTTACATAAATTAATCACCTGTACTGTCATTTTCTTTTATTTATGACAGACATTAAGAGCTTAGATGTACATGCTGTAAAGATATTTAAATCTGGATCAAGGCAACAATATGTCAGCTAGGACTACACCATCAAATTCTGTCTTAAATACTTACTGATATATATACATATATATTACTCCTTCTTTTTACTTTTACATTAACATATTTAAGTCAAACATATTTTTTAAATCTATATATTAATTATTTTTTTCAGTTTTATTCAAAGAGTTATCTTTTCTTGATTAAAAAAAAGAAAAACATATTTCTGATTATAATTATAATTAAACATATTTTGTTTTTTTATTTTTTTTTTTAGTTTTTCAAAAACAAACAACAGTTTCTTAACAACATTTTTAAAACAATATATATATATACATAAATATATGAATGAATAAATAATAATAATAATAATAATAATAATAAT
Source organism: Tegillarca granosa (assembly GCA_029721355.1). Lineage (NCBI taxonomy): Eukaryota > Metazoa > Mollusca > Bivalvia > Arcoida > Arcidae > Tegillarca > Tegillarca granosa. The sequence continues at coordinate 31,593,755 of CM056610.1, forward strand.
ATGGGTTCCTTTAGTGGAAGAATTGAATTTTTAATGTTTTTAAAAATTAACATTCAAATTTTACCTCAAATTTTATTATATGCAAACTTTTATAAATAAATAAATAAATAAATAAATAAATGAATAAATAAATAAATAAATAAAACAGGATGCATTAAAAAAAAAAACATCATTTATACATTAATCAATGAAATATAGAGTTTGAACAGATAACAAACTGTTGCCATTTTTGGATGGATGGCTGACTGAATTTGAGATTAAAACTACAGAAAAAAAAAAAACACAAGGTGAAAATCTACATCTATCTTAATGTGGCATGTCAAGCAGATCAGGGATTTTTAGATACAGTAAATTATTTTTTTTTTAATTGGACTAAAATAATTTTTTTTTAAAAAAAAAAAAAATATGAAAGTGATAAACTGTGTTAGTCTTAATATTGGTGTGTAAAAGTAGGATTGTTTTTAAATATGGAGATTAAAATTTCTTAATTTTCTGGACCGAAAAAAAAAAAAAAAAAAAAAAAAAAAAAAAAAAAAAAAATTAAATCGAATTTAAGTAAAATTAAAAACAAAACCCAGAAACAAACAAATATGAAGGTGATAATCTGTGTCTACCCTATTGTGTTGTGTCAAGTGGATCAAGATTGGGGTCTCTTTAAAAATGGCAGGTTAATATTTTTTACAAAAATTATCTTTATTATACAACATCTGTGTAGAAATAAAAGTCAGACATTCAGGTGTAACAATTATATTGAATCCCCTGTCTTATGTCAACAGGATGAATTAACACTTAATTTTCACATTTATTCCACCTGGCTCCTGGGGACAGGTAAAAAAAAGCTCGTCAGTGCCGTACAGGTAGATAGATATAGGAGTGATGGACGTTTCCTGCATACCTAAATTAACGATTGTCAAGTCATTTATAAATTTATGATCAGATATGAAAATATATTTCTCAAATTTTAATCACTCTGTCATTAGTGTGATTTTTGGATAATTTATGCATTGAAATTAGGGGAATTTATGATCTGCTAATAATGTGTGTTTGTATTTATGTATGTAAATGAAGTGTGTGTGTGTGTGTATGTGTATGTGTGTGTCTGTGTTTTATTTGCATTTATTATACCTAATCTGGATAAATTATAATCTGTCAACTATATTTTGTGAAAATATGTGCAGCATCTAAATACATAAATCTTAATATTAAAAAGAGATTCACCTAGGAAACTGATATGTGGGTTTAGAAAATAGTCTAGATTTTCTGTTAGTCCACTTTCATTTAAACATGATTATCAATTTATTGATTTAAAAAAATTAAAGATGGTTCACAATAAAGTGTGTGTGTGTGTGTGTGTGTGTGTGTGTGTGCGAGATGTTATTTTCAAGATCATGTAAATAAATTTCAAGAAAATAACTTTTGAATTCAATGTTTTATTAAGGTAATCCACAGACTTTTATATAACTTTTGTAAAAAAGTTTTAAAATTTATTTTTTTAACTAAGATTGAGTTTTTTTTTTAAAAAAAAAAAAAAAATAAAAGAATGGCTTAAAGTAGCACTTTATCACCTACAAAGCAGAACTCTTAAATCCTGACAATATCATGGAAGGCAGGATTACCTTTACTCACAAAAGAGCTCCTTTATCCAATTTAATCTGCTTTGTCCTGAAAATTAGGTTTCCTATCTAGACAGATGGCGGATTATGTAGGTGATCTGCTTTGTACCTAGCACTCGGAGCATTAAATTTTAATCCCTTCTCAGCTTCTTGGGCCATTGAGATCACCCATGTCTAAAGATAAGGCAGATGTGAGGAATTATCAACAAATAAAGTTGATCCGATTATACCAGCTGCTTCATATGGATTTAAATAAACCAAAAAACATTATTTCTACTAACTCTACATCATGAATAAGAGATTTTCTGGGATCATCAAATTCAAAATTGGCCGAATATTGAACTGTCTTTCAAGATTAGCTGGGTGATTGATATCCGTGATATAGAGGAACTTAATCCATCCGTCAGATAAGCATGTCGGCTTCCAGGCGACAAGTAAAAAAAATATTTTTGTTAAATTAGAACACCTAGTAGCTATATTTATAACTTTTCTATTTAATTCTTTATTTACCTGATATACATTTTTAAGTTTTTTCTTAAAGTCACCCCCTTCCCTCTGGGGATTAAAAGGGAATATTATTCATAAACCCATTATATATTAATATAATATTTCACTTAAGACATCTATTCTTCTAGGGTTTTTTATAAATAGATAATGGTAATTAAGATTATAATTATGATATGAATTATATGCAGAAAAACTTTGTCATTACCCTTCATTTACAGAACTATTTCACCTTTTTTGGTATTGGGTCTATGGCCAATGGAAATTAAAAAAAAAAAAAAAAAACATATTTGGGGAAAAAGTCCAACATTTTTTAATATATGGGAAGTAGTATGGGTTTGGACTTTGGAAGGGACCTGACTTATCGGCATCAAATTAAGCCCTGATTTACATTACCTCCTTTATCCTACTGGTAATAATGAGAAGGATTCCGTCCTTGTCATAGGGCCGGACTCAACTGGTTGAACTTTTTAATGGACCAAGCCATTTGTGATGTTAAACTGTATATAGATTAATCCATAAGATTATTGGTAATTAAAATTGGTGAGGCAACATAAAGAAACAAGAAATTAAGCAATCAATCTGTTACAAGAACCAGAATCCTTGTCTTACAAGTCTCTCATACTACCTATCAAAACAGAAGGTTTGTTGAAATTACTGTAGGTTAAAAGATGTCAAATAAACAAACAGTCATAAAAATAAGTTCAGTTTATACAGGTTTACAGTTTACTCAGGATTTCAGTTTTCACAAGATCTACTTTAGTTCAATTTAGACAGGTTTTCAGTTTATTCAGGAGTCCAATTATACAGGTTCTACTGAAGTTCAGTTTAGACAGGTTTTCAGTTTACTCAGGATTTCAGTTTTCACAGGATCTACTGTAGTTCAGTTAAGACAGGTTTTCAGTTTACTTAGGATTTCAGTTTTCACAGGATCTACTGTAGTTCAGTTTAGACAGGTTTTCAGTTTACTCAGGATTTCAGTTTTCACATGTTCTACTGTAGTTCAGTTTAGACAGGTTTTCAGTTTACTCAGGATTTCAGTTTTCACATGTTCTACTGTAGTTCAGTTTAGACAGGTTTTCAGTTTACTCAGGATTTCAGTTTTCACAGGATCTACTTTAGTTCAGTTTAGACAGGTTTTTCAGTTTACTCAGGATTTACGTTTAGACAGGTTCTACTTTAGTTCAGTTTAGACAGGTTTTCAGTTTACTCAGTGTTCAGTTTTCAAAGGATTCACTGTAACAAATTTTCCATTTACCCAGAAGTTCAGTTTTTACAGATTTTCAGTATACCTAGGACTTCAGTTTTCACAGGTTCAACTGTAGTTCAGTTTAGACAGGTTTTCATTAAACCAGGTGTTCAGTTTTAACAAGTTTCAAGGAAGTTCAATTTAGACAGATTTCCAGTTTCCTCAGTGTTCAGTTTTCAAAGGGTTCACTGCAGTTCTTTTAAACAAATTTTTCTTTTACTCAGATGTTCAGTTTTCATAGGTTTTATTTACTGCAGTTCAGTTTGGACAGGTTTTCATTTACTCAGTTCAGCTGTCACAAGTTTTCATGGTGATTCAATTTAGACAGGTTTCCAGTTTCCTTAGTGTTCAGTTTTCAAAGGGTTCACTGCAGTTCTTTTAAACCAATTTTCTCAGGTGTTCAGTTTTCAAACTTTCAGTGTAATATCAAACTTGTACTGAACAAATGGTGGAGTCACACCAATTTTTTTCCAAAATTTCTCAAGAAGTTATAATTAGATAAAAATTAATTGTAAAGTCATGATATTAACACAAGTTATACCTTCATTGTGATAACTTGATATAGCTCATTAGAAGAGTTAGAAAAAAAAACTTAATTTAACACCTGTAGGAAATATTACTTAGGATGTGACTAGATTTATTTTATCTTAATCTTTTTTTTTTAAATTCATAATGGAAGATATTTATCTAATTACATATTCAAATAATATTGAGAATGTGTTAATAAATGATTGAGACGTTTTTAAGGTATAATTAATAACAGGTGAGAACAAAATTCAATATAATTAGCAACACAGATGTAAATTTGTATATTATTAAGATTTCAAACAACAAGAGGTGTTAAAAAGAAAAATCAGTGTAAATCACACATGAACATCTAGTCCATTAAAAAATTTTTACCAAAAACTTTTTAACATTGGATGTTTAACACTGACGGCCGAGGTACAACTGACATAGGGATAAGGTACAATTGATGGTTGAGGTACGACTTGAACTTCTTCAGTACGGTATTTTGTAGAGACGAGCTAAAATGGAGTAAAACTAATTCAAAAAAAATTCAAAATTATTGACAAATTCGTTTGCCAAAATTAGACTTACTAACTCTATCTAAAAATATATAAACTAATAGTTGATCAAACTTGTATTATCCCTTTATTCAATATGGGGTCTTTATTGGGCTACGTGGATGGTTGGTATAGCGTATAGCGTACATGCTTACAAATCACAATGCCTCTCACTAAATTATAGTTGATCAACTTAGTATTTTCCTTTTATTCAATATGGGGGCCTGGAATCATCGGGCTATGTGGCTGATTGGTCTAACACACATTCTTACAAATCACAATGCCTCTCACTACCAAGGTTGGAATCCAAACCTGGTAGATCCTTATGTGATAATGTTTTCCATTCTGCTTTATTAAGGTTGACATTCAACACCCCAGTTTCTTCCATTTCCACTCGAACAAACTGTCTCATAAATATGAATCCTTATTTGGGTGTAAAGCCATTACTAAACTCTATCCACTTTATTTTGAATCTAAAAATATCAATGTAAAAACATTTTCTTGTACCCATAGGGGCCTCAGGGTCGATTGGTCTAAAGCACACTTACAGATTACATTGCCGATCACAGTGCTCCTCACAGCCTAGGTTCAAATCTCACTCTGTCAGATCATAGTGTGAGAAAGCTTGTCAGTTTTCTTGCTTTAAGTCAATGGTTTTCTCCAAGCATTCTAGTTTCCTCCACCATCCCAGAACTCATGGCCTCCATAAGTGAAAAGTATGACTGGGGTGTAGGACACCATTACTCTAATCAACTCTTTTACTTCTATCGAGGATGGAGGATTGGAGTTAAGGGCTGCGTAAAAAGAAGCTATCTTAATGTTTTATTGTCATTAGTAACTTTCTTACACTAGGAACTTCATGAGGGGAATTCAAATCTAGACAATGAAAAAGAAATGCGAGCTGAAAGCTTTAGACCACTTAGCTATATCTGACCTCCTTTCAAGCATTCCAAACTCTAAACTAATTCAAGTTTGCTGATCAACAATTATTACATAACTCAAAAACTGTAGAACCAAAATGACATTTTCTGGACTTAATCACCACAAACATGAAAACAGGTAACCATGTCAATAGCAATATAAATTTTACATCATTTATTAATCACCATGTCGATAAAGACCCATGTTAACAATTTCCAGTGTCAGAAATCTATTTTTTATTCTGGTTGCCATGACAACTAACCAGTTGACATTCCCTGTACCCTTCCTAGAATTACCCAATGACAACATTTATGTAAAGCTGGGTTACAAAGTACATTGTTAATTTCAATCAATAGTACAAAAGAATAACAATTTTCAACAGGGTCCCAGGTAAAGAGTGCCATTTTGTAGCCAATAAACCTGTCACAATTGTCCTTTTTCTAATTTACAGTAGTCAAAATTTGGACGTTCTAGTTCGTTTGCAAAAGTCTACATCTGATGCAGCCGCAAAAATTGTCTTAAAATTCAATAGCGGTACCAGTCACAATTGTCCTTCTTCTAATCTACGGTAGTCAAAATTTGGATGTTCCAGTTTGTTTTCAAAAGTCTACATCTGCTGCGACTGCAAAAATTGTCTAAAAATTCAATAGCAGAACAGAGTCAAATAGACCCAAAGATATCTACTGTTTATCCTGTGTGACAATGATGCAAAATTTTCTGTACAAAAATTTTACAACCATTCTTCAAGATTTGAAACTAGGCATACATATTTATCAACCAACATTTTGCAATGGAGGATGTAGGATTTTGAAAATGAGGAAATAACTTATTGGCCAACTAGCAATTTTGTGTGATGAATCTGGATCAGGGTCTGTGGGTCTGTAGTAGTTTCAGACATGAGCAAGAATAATATGGTCTTTTATTCTAAAAGAGGAATTTTTATGAAAAAAATAAATAACAAGAGGGCCATGAAGGCCCTGGACGCTCACCTGAAAATGATGTACACTCAGCTTGATTTTGGCAAACTAGAGCTTCTAGTCTTAAAAGAGATTTTTTCCTATATTTCGAGCTAGTGACCTACTTATTGAAACAAAATGACCCATATATAAACTTGAGCTAGCTTTTGTCAAGAGCATCATTCTGAGACAGTTTGATAAGATTGGTCTAAAATGGATTCCCTCATATGTGTTAACAAGGTTTTTATATAATTTGACCTAGTGACCTACTTATTGACCCAACATAGCCCATATACAAACTCGAGCTAGCTTTTGTCAAGAGCATCATTCTGACTAAGTTTGATGAAGATTGGACTAAAATTGGGTCCTCAGGAGTGTTAACAAGGTTTTTCTACAATTTGACCTAGTGACCTACTTATTGACTCAACATGGCCCATATACGAACTTGAGCTAGCTTTTGTCAAGAGCATCATTCTGACTAAGTTTGATGAAGATTGGACTAAAATTAGGTCCTCAGGAGTGTTAACAAGGTTTTTCTACAATTTGACCTAGTGACCTACTTATTGACCCAACATGGCCCATATACAACCTTGAACTAGCTTTTGTAAAGAGCATCATTCTGACTGAGTTTGATGAAGATTGGACTAAAATTGGGTCCTCAGGAGTGTTAAAAAGGTTTTATTACAATTTGACCTAGTGACCTACTTATTAACCCAACATGGCCCACCTACAACCTTGAACTAGCTTTTGTCAAGAAGTTTATTCTGACTAAGTTTGATGAAGATTGGACTAAAATTGGGTCCTCAGGAGTGTTAACAAGGTTTTTCTACAATTTGACCTAGTGACCTACTTATTGATCCAACATGGCCCATATAAAAACTTGAGCTAGCTTTTGTCAAGAAGATCATTCTGACTAAGTTTGATGAAGTTTGGACTAAAATTGAGGCCTCAGGAGTGTTAACAAGGTTTTTCTACAATTTGACCTAGTGACCTACTTATTGACCCAACATGGCCCATATACAATCTTGAGCTAGATTTTGTCAAGAAGATCATTCTGACTAAGTTTGATGAAGATTGGACTAAAATTGGGTCCTCAGGAGTGTTAACAATGTTTTTCTACAATTTGACCTAGTGACCTACTTATTAACCAAACATGGACTATATACGAACTTAAGCTAGCTTTTGTCAAGAAGATCATTCTGACTAAGTTTGATGGAGATTGGACTAAAATTGGGTCCTCAGGAGTGTTAACAAGGTTTTTCTACAATTTGACCTAGTGACCTACTTATTGACCCAACATTGCCCATATACGAACTTGAACTAGCTTTTGTCAAGATGATCATTCTGACTAAGTTTGATGAAGATTGGACTGAAATTGGGTCCTCAGGAGTGTTAACAAGGTTTTTCTACAATTTGACCTAGTGACCTACTTATTAACCAAACATGGACTATATACGAACTTAAGCTAGCTTTTGTCAAGAAGATCATTCTGACTAAGTTTGATGGAGATTGGACTAAAATTGGGTCCTCAGGAGTGTTAACAAGGTTTTTCTACAATTTGACCTAGTGACCTACTTATTGACCCAACATTGCCCATATACGAACTTGAACTAGCTTTTGTCAAGAGGATCATTCTGAGAAAGTTTGATTAAGATTGCACTTAAATTGTGGCCTCAGGAGTGTTAACAATCAAAAGTTGACGCACGACGCACGACGCACGTCGCACGACGCACGCCGGACAATGACCCACCACAATAGCTCACTTGAGCACTTTGTGCTCAGGTGAGCTAAAAATTAAAAAAAAAAAAAACAATAACAAATTATAAATAAATAAATAAATAAATAAATAAATAAATAAATAAATAAATAAATAAATAAATAAATAAATAAATAATTCACAGTTAATGCTGGGAAACTGAAAAGGGAATTTTTTTGGGACATCATAAAATTATTCTTTCTATTTGTTATAAAACATCAAAGATGTCAGACTATAACAGAAATTTCATCACTTAGAATAATGGGGAAAAAAAACTTAATAAGAAAATAAACAAACTAAATAACTAGTGATTATTGTAATCAAAAATAGAAAGAAGGATAGTAAGCCTTCGATAGATGTAACTGTTACGAGTTGAATTCAATGTTACATAAATTGTAAATTTGACTTTGAGTTTGATATCGACCGTCCAACTGTCTTCAGGATAAAGCAACTGGGAGAATGATTTGTTTGTCCCTGTTTTTTTTTTTTTTTGAATAATTTAAAAACATAATGATTACAGGTTGTCTCTGGTTTTTTTTCCCCCGAATAATTTAAAAATACAAAAATATAATGATTACGGGTAAATGTTTTCTCTGTTTGGCCAGTGCACAAAATTACAATAAGGTGTCTGCAGGAAAAATGTTTATAAGACAATGGCTACCTAGAGCAAAAAGCTAGGACATGTTATTTTAGTTAATAGTCTTTTCACATATTAGTGTATTCAGATGTGACAATCAGCATCTGAAATCCCTCATCTCTTCATTAGATATCATAGACGCAGCAATCAGCATCCAAAATCCCTAATCTCTTCAATAGGTATTACAGAATCTGTAATCTCTTCATTAGATATTATAGATGCGACAATCAGCATCCAGAATCCCTAATCTCTTCATGAGACGTAAGAAATGGTTATTAGCAGACAATTACCTGCTGATATATCATGATTATACCTAAATGTTAATCCCTAATTAGAGAGCCTATTGTACTAAATAATTATCAGAACAAACCGATGCAGTCAGCCACGATTCCTTAATTAGTAAAATAACTGCAATTATCAGTACCCAAAGACAATCAACAAGTATCCGCTAACCAGTGCAATCAGTCGTGACCTTTACTTACTGGTTAAAACTGACATTTAACATTAGTTTCATACTTTAATCCTGTAATCAGTAATGGCATTTAAGTGCAAAGTGCTGATACTTGTTGATGCAGGTACTGATGGTCTCGTGCAGTCAACAAATAAAATAAATTTGCCTGCATCTTATGTTTAAACACACACACACACACACACACACACACACACACACACACACACACACACATGTATATATATGCAGAACTGACGATTCCTCCATCTTTTTGAAAACTGACTTGTTGTCTATTTTTATTTTCAAGTAGGCCAAAAACCTTAAAAGTTAAAGCCATGTTTTTTTGTTTTTTGTTTTAAATGTAAGCTTTTTTTTTTCAATTTCAACAAATCACTTTTAATTTTATAAATTCATTAATTTCATAATTCTTTATTTCATATTAATTCTCCCCCCCCCCCCACACCCCCGAACAAAAAAAAAATTCCTTTTAAATCTTGTAGTTTTATTCAATCCCTGGACTAAAGCATCAACAGAAGTGTGACAGCCTAGTTTTTACGCAATAAGAAACTTGATGAATCTTATCAAGAAGCACTAGGATATTAAATACAAGATTTCGACTTTATGTTGCCGAATACTGATGAAATATACGAACAAAACCTTCTTAAAAGACATATCAAGTTTTTAAATGTACATAAAATATCATTTTCTTTCAAGCACGCCACTCTACACACTCATAAAACCCATAATATTGTCGTTATTTTGTCTCGAGAATCAAAGCCAAAAAGTATGAAATATGAATTAATAATAAATACCATAGATTAAATATAAGATTGAGAAAATATGTCTTTTATTGTGCCAAAGAATTACTCAAAAAATATAATTCTTAACGGAAAAATCATGTTTAGACACAAGAATGTAATGATATGTGTTCATTTTCATCAGTATGTGCGTATTGGTGGGGGAATCAGTGGGAGGGATTTACAGGGATCAAGACATCTAACAGAACATTATCCTATAAAACTGTTAAAATAATCTTGATATCATACATATCACATATAAAAAATTAGCATAGTTACATAATCTATGATACATGTTCTACAGTAACTACAGCCAAATAAACACTTACAGAGAATTCAATTTACAGCCTTAAGCGCTTGTTTTAATGCAGATTGCGATTTAGGTTTTTTTAACGCATCTATTACTTATTTTACAAAGAATATCTCCGCTTACTGTAATCATCATTATAATTTCGTCTTTAGTCTGGAGCCAAAAATCTTGATCCATTTGGATATTATGATAGGCTTCATAATGAAGTGATGTCTATATTTTTGGTTTATTACATAAGTATATGTACTTACATATGGACAGACACTCACACAGCATACACATGTAAAGATACATACATTCTTCATTCTAGATCTCAAAACTTACTAGGTTTTATATAATTAAACATTGGATTTTATAATATTTTAATTTCATAATTATATATCAAGACAACACTAGCAGTAAAAATATTGTCAAATACTAACTGACTCAATTATTTCCTTGATTAAATCCAAGGACCTCAATTTTTTCCTTGATTAAATCAAACAATTTATCATTGTAACTTCCTAGTGATCAAGCAGATACCTCAACAGCTATGCCACCCGATCAACCAGTTAAAATACTGACTCAATCTTTTCCTTGATTAAATCCTGCAACTTTTTAAACTTGTAACTTCCTAGTGATCAAGCCAATACCTCAACAGCTATGCCAACAGTCAAACCACATAATTTAAAAAACAAGTTTGACATTATTACTGTTAAAATATGTGTATTAAATATGCGACATTGAGTTAGGGATCATGTCTACAGACTTTAGATTTTACAACATTTTTTTTTACCAAATTAATATGCACTTTCCAAAATGCCCTGATATATCAGACCAGGCTAGGACTCAAACTTATAACTTTCAACTTTTCAAGCAAACATTTTTCCAATTATGCAATAAGAGCTTAAACAAAAATTTTAAAGAAGCCGAAAAAAATTCTTGTAAAGTCAATGAAGAGAATGTATTCTTGTAGTCAAGCTGGGAGTAAAGCTTACAACTTCTCTCTCAACAAACAAACTTTATATCAACTATGCAACTCAAACAGGCCTCTAGAAACGGCACTTTTTCGGCCAAAAACACCGGTTTGCAAGCAAAAACGCCGGTTGTGAAAACATCCAACCGGCGAAAAATAAATTATTACTGCACCCTTAATAATCGAGATGAATATCAATCACATAACAGAACTATGGGCTTATCTCTGATAGATCGATAATTATCTTAATCCGTTAATTACCTGTAATTATGCGATCAATATACACGCATCGTTAGCCAGGACACGTGTTACATGGCTTGAATGGTTTAATGATTGAGTAATATCGGTGTCTTTACCTGGGGAAACTACTTTAAAAAAACTACCAAAATGGGAATCACGAGAGGGTGTTTTGTAATATCACTTCCGTTTGAAGACCGTTTTTTGGATTTCACTTCAAAGAAGCTTTTAACACCAAATAAAATAGAAATTTAACCAGAGACATATATTCGTTATTTAACCAAACATGTTTGTGTTATATAAATATAGTAACCAGGTTCGCCGGAAAATGACAAACAAAAGTAGTAGTTTTTTTTTTTTTTTTTTTTGCTTTAATCAGTCCTGATAGGCGATAAATTTATTGAATTCTACTAAATAACCGAATTTTTTAGTTAATAATTTATAGCTACTTAAACAGTTTTATATCATATGATGTTGCTGGATAGATACCACGAGAAAGAAAATCAACCGGAAATGACGTAAGACCACTGTGTCTCTGATCTTTATTATATACAGTTGATGACTTGAAAGGTTCATTATACATTAGGTTATAGATCATCATAATATGATTGTAGGCACAGCCTATGTAGAGAGCGCAGCAAATTGTTTTAAGCACATTTTCCATTTATGATAGTTTATTATATTGTTTATAATTTAAGATTTTATTTTTATTATTTCATTTCACTAATTCAATTAGACTACGTAAATATGACGGTTATTTGCTAATAAAAGACAAAGTCATAATGTTGATATATTTAGCTTATTGAAATCCCTAATAAAATAAATTTGACTGAAAATTTTCTAAAGAATTCTCATACAACAGAACTTCTGCACTGGTAAGATTCAAACCTAGCGTGTTCACGAGAGGAACTGTAATCTATAAATTGACGTTCTCAGCAACTTATAGTTTCATAAAATTAAGAAAATCCAAAGAAATAAAATTAAATAAAATCTGTTATAATAAAATTGGATATATTAGATAGAGAATGTTTATGATTATTGGAAGCATATTCATCATGGTCCTCAGGTCCTTAGCAGTGTCTGATGATAAATTGCTCCTCTTGTGACAAGTCCTTGGGGAAAATTAAACTTGGATGGTTTTCTTCTATCACGGACATTTCTGGTACCTTTTTCTCTAGCCATTAGGTAGGTGTTAGCTAGGGAGGCAACTATGGCTGTTTACTGATAGATGGTGCTTCAATCTTGGACTGTTTTTCATCCCAGATTTTATGTTTTGTTTGTGACACTGTCAGTGGTTTTGTCTTAAGCAAACGACCTGTTCTATATGGTTAAAGTCCAAAAGATGTGATTTTATGATATAAAAGATGTCTCATACAGAAGAGGCATACTGTATCACATGTACAAGCAAGACGATTGTCAGTAAATACAGAAAAAAACACATGGTGGTCTGTGTTTCTTTGAAGAAGTGAAACAATCGCTGCTCCCCTGTCGAGCATTTTAGTACAAAATCGGAACAACATTATACATCTAATTCAGTTTAGTTAAAATTGCGTAAAACAGGTAACAGATAAATCACATGCTTAGGTTACAGGTTACAGAAGTTGCACCTATTTTCAATTTAATGATCAATCGTGCCACTGTGTAGTGTTACAATATCATCAAATTACTATGCGACTGTCTAAATACCTTGTATCTTGTGCAACGAAATAAGCTTACTTTCGAAACCACATTGTTTTAGAAAATTAGTTTTACGTATCAATGCATAGTTTAACAACAAAGAAATATACTTTGATATCTAAGCACTTTTTTTTTTTTTTAATTTTCCCAAATAGTTGAGGAAAAGATTTTATTCCGTGTTAATTGCAGTAAGTCATATTGCTAACTTGATTTTTTCTAATTAGACTATATATGAGAGTTATATGTTCACCAAGATATGTATGAGAACGTGAGGCATACTGGTAAACATAATATTATGCTATATCATATTATGCTTAATTCTATTTTTGGTAATAAATGAGATATTTTGGTACATAATACTTTAGTATATTAAATAAAATTAAATAAAAATAATTATTATTTCAACAACCCCAAATCCCACGAAAAAAATGTTTACTGGATTTATGCCATGTGACCCTATGATGTAATGATGACGTCACATTCCCGCCATAATCAAAACAATCTTACTGGAGCTAGACCTACACACAATTTCTATTGTTTGGAAATACTTTTTGGATCTCTAATAACGATTTGTTCAGGTAAGTCAATCACGAATGGCTATCTCTAATATAAACACTTTAAATTTTCGGCAATATCTTGGACACAGTAGATTTACAGATCGGAAACATTGATTCATCTCAATACAGTAACAGTGAGTGACAATCTGCTCATTACATCAGCCATTTTATATGCCAAATTCAGACATTATTTTGTGTAAAAGTTAGAGCTGGTGCGGTAGATTATATGTTTTAAGTGTTCATTTGATTTTTAATTATTTTTGTCATCTCTGAACAGTTTTGAAACACGACCATTAGCAGATTTATCGTCCACTGTTCTGTAGAATTCACGACGGTCCCATTTGTAACCTTTGACCTTCATCATCCATGACGTCATATTGGGTATCTGCCAAGTTCTTTTGTCAACAAGATTGACACTCGCCATAAATCGCTTGTTACCGTAACATTGTCATAAACAAATCGACATTGTAAGTTTTTGTAAGTCTCATGACGAAACTTAATTTTTATAGACAATTATGTTGTCGTTAATAATTTTGTAAATTATTTTAAATAAGCGATTTTGAAAAAAATATTTTTCACTTCCAGTTTTTTCCCACACAACCTCGGAAGTGACATAATTCACTGGTGTCAAAAAACAAAACTTGAAGGATTACTTCTAATTTTCAACTGGTCTCCGTACACGATATCTATAGAGCTCGCTTCGAGAGCTTGTACCTTTGGTGCAAGCATCGCTGCGCTCTCTATTAATAAAGGCTTCGTATAACGGTAAACTATCAAATATTAAACAATTAAAGAAACTGATATTAGAAACACAGACAACATTGCGCAACGGTCGGGAAGGAGAGAGAGGGGGGGGGGGTTGTTACCAAGGACGCAAATATTGGCATTAAAAATCTTGTTTTACTGATTTTCTAAAATCGCCGGTTGACACTGCCGGCATTTCTGGAGCGCTGAACTCAAACCACTTGGACACAACAGGAAAGGATAAGAGTTGGTTTTGAAAATCTCTCTTATTCCATGAACATTTTTCCAAAAAAAAAAAAAAAAAAAAAAAAAAAAAAATTATATTATGGGAATATTTTAGATGATTTCATTTCCACCTTTTAAAAAGTCTTTTTTTCTATCCAAAAAAGTCTGTGTTTAGTTAGATGTCATTCTTACAACCTCCCAACATGACAAGCCAACATCTATAGGTTATGCTATTTAAAACTCAAATCAGCCTCAACATGAAGTGGAAAAACCAAGAATCAGACTTATGTCAATTTACAATACCATCAGGATAATTCGTCAATACTTTTTTCTTGTTCAAATGTTAAAACCCCCTTATTTTTTTTTTTCTGTAATACGTCAGCGCCTCTTATAGAAGATATCCTTTGATTTGCTATAACAAAAGAGATTATTAACTCCTTCAAAATGAAGAAGGGTTAGTGACCAAATAAAAACAACTTAATTTTAGAAAATTAATCTCTTTCTGTCCGAGGCTTTATAGATGAAGTATGCCAAGTACTGCCTTTCATTTTTAGACAAATCCAATTATGGGAGATTAACTGTAGGGACTAGGTTAGACCCAGTAACTAAGTGAAGGAAGAACTGATCTTCAACGGGCCATTGGACTGATCAACAATCATAACTTTTGAATGACTTATTTAAATGTTAAACATTGGATTACAGACAAGTGCTTCTTATTTAGGCTTAGTCAGATCTTCTCCACAGGGGTCTTACAGAAAATATAAATAATAGCTCTCTCTCAATACAACGATCAAAATAGGATTCCTATCTTAGGAATAATAAATGCTTTCATTTTTCCTGGACTTATCTCAAATTAGGTTTTACTGCTGGTTGTCATAAGCGGCTTAATCTCCGAACAATTTTCTCTGGTATATGTCACAAAAAGGTTTATTATCAGACGAGAGACAAGAGTATTAACTAAATGGGAATCTTAGGTTGGGGGATTAAGTCTCAGTTCAGTTCACGGGAGATAAGTAAACATCGTTTGGATATGCATTTAATCCTTTCTATATATAATCCCATGGTATGATTGCTTGGCACACATGTAATAATAATTTGAGCTTTAAGGGAAATGATTTTCCGCGTTTCCACCTGACCGACCAAGCAGGTATCATCTTAACTTAATCTGTTAGGAATTTTTTTTCAAATCTGATTAAAATGATGCGATGATCCCCAAGATTAAATATCTGGTCTGATAAAATAAGTTGATAAATCACTGTAATTATAACTTCATGAACGCACACAGTAATAACTCATCAAATCGTGACAGAAACACTGCTTATGAATCTTAATCTCTAAATTACGCTCGTCTTTTGCATATTAAAACGTTTTGAAGGACAAGTATTATAGAAGCTTTACAAATCATTCACGCATCGGTAATTAATCTAGAAATTCTGATATCACTCCATTAAGCTTATTCAGGTAACTGCCACAAATAATTATGATTTTCTGGTCGTGTTATGATTGAGATCGTTAAAATGCTTCAAATAATTATAAAGAAAAAAAATCATTTTATGATTCAGACTGTTGAAATTAAAAATGGCTTCTTAATCATTGTTAACCTTTTTTAAAGACTCATAATCTTTAACTTGTTATTGACACAATGAAGACAAATAAAGAAATCACAACTCATTTTGATTTATTTGAAATCTGTGTATCTCTGGGATTCAAGCATGAGGCTTTCAATACTGATGTATTGTGGCACAGTTTGGTAGGTTGGCACAAAAAAATTTAATTGTTCAATACTAATTTTTACAACCTTTATAAATAGCTGATGATGTCTCAATGTAAGTGAAATAATCTAACTTGAATGTAAGTCAATGAAAACCATCATTAAATCTAAATCCTTACAGTATTAGACCTTCTTCACCATATAATCATGATCAATTGGGTACCTGGTTTTCAACTTACAACACCCAAACCTGCCAAACTTACCCTATCATTATGATTGAACTATCTTTGATATAGACCAACAATGGTAGAGATCCACCTCAAAGGCAGGAGGTTGTGGGTTTGAACCCTGGAAAGGTCAAACATAAGACTTTTAAAATTAGAAATACTGCTTCCTCACCTGGGGCTCAGCACAGGACACAGAATATTCACTGGTTCATCAAGTGCCAGGATAATGTGACTAAGGGAGTCGTACACTCAGCTTGTCTGCAATATACTGATTATGTGAGCTAGCACCATAATGAAAAAGTTGCCCTGAGTATGCACAAGTACAGACAGACCATAATGTACTCAATGTACTCACACATTTCAGGCACACACAAACATGTTCTTAGATTTATCCTTATGGTTTAATCAATTTTCTTTCATCTAGAACACCTGAAAAATTTCTGATGCAATGTTAAACATCATCACAAACACTCAACAACCAACCTATGATATAGAATACCAGTATAATTAATCAAAATTGCAACGAGTTGACGACCGATTCTGCCCCAGATTAGCCTCAGTGAGAATCCCTATACTATAATACAATGGACTCCCTCCAATAAATACATCTTTAATATAACATACTTAACCATTGAACATTTCTCTATAAATTGTACAACCAAGGTCCGTTAAGTCTCAGCCCCACTGTATGAAAAGTGTTCTCATGTTATTTGGCAAATAATGAAGATAATATATTTTTGAAAATTGAATTCCAAATCACAACAAATTTTTTTTTTTTAAAACTGACTTTTTATCAAACACAATAATGTGTCAGTATTAAATCTGTGTACACTGTCAAACAAATGGATTTAAACAATTAGACATTTATTCCTCCGAAGTCTTTATACAATATAAACACTCGTTACTGTCTTGGGATGACTTTGATGATTTTAAAATTATTGACTTTAAATTTTTTAAAATAAACATTTAATTTTAAGTAATATCCAAGTTTAAATGACTTAAAGCCAACGTATAATTTTTAAAAACTTGGATGTTATAATTTAACGCCAAGCCTAATCTTAGTGAGATAAAAGCTTTAATGATATTGTGTTCAAGAGACTAAGAACTATCCCATTTACGATTTTTAACTTTTATAAAAAAAATGACTTTATTTGTGTTATGGGGTGGGGACTAAAAAATCTTCTCTGGGTAAATTATTAATATTTAAGTTTAAAAATTTAAAATTACATTTATTTACCTGATTACTAATTTCACAATCGTATAATTCCACAAAATGATCATAAGTTACATAACAATACCAGTCGTTATTACCACGGTCCCAAGTTATTATGGAGAATTAATACGTTTGGATATCTGGTCCGTATTTATCTGTTAAATGGGACGAGCTAGTCTCACAGAGTCTGGATTTTATGAATAGTGATATTATTTGTGGCTATAAACCAGCAATACTATTATATAATTCTCCATATCGTATATAAACACAGAATTTTACAAGGCTATCATTTCTGACGAAAAAATGATTTATGTTAATAAATCCCCCAAACTCTTATACAAATAAACAAGATTGGAAAAAGTTACAAAATTTTTATAATTTTTTCACTGATTAAATAGCATTTTTTTTCTTAAAAAAGGATCTGATATGAGTTTCAAAAAAGTAACAAAATAAATACAATTTAATTTTCTGTGATTCAATTTAAGTTTTCTGTGATTAAATACAATTTTCGATTTAGAAAAGTCATATTTGCAAATAAGTAATTATTAAACGATGTGGTACAATTTCAAATCTTGCAACCTACATTACCAATAGTATAATTATAGTGCCTGGTACATTTTGTTTATTGTCCTGCTTTGAAAATGTGGAAAGGGTAGTGGTGGGGGGGGGGGGGGGATTGAGGGTGATTCTATGAATGTGAAAGATTAAGTGAGATGTTTTATTTAAATTCTAACTTGGAACTTTAGTACTTTTCTTCTGATCTTCAAGATATTCATTTGAAACATAATATTCATATTAACTAGGTCTCAACTTTTTTCAACTAACCCTGACTGGGTCTGACCAAGACTTGAAAATTGGTAGTGACCGTTCTTTCACCAAGCACTCGAAATTTAGAAATGAAAGTCACAGGGTCCTACGGATGAGAATTTAAAAACAGGTGCCCTGTGTCACTACACGGCACAGGTCAAAATTTCTGCCACTTCACCTACAGCTGCTGACATCTCAATATAATTGAAATGCTCTTGACTGGGACGTAAAACCTCATTAAATCAATCAATCTTTTTTAACTACTAATACTTGGACAAAACTTGTAGATAACTTTAGCTGACATCTTGTGTGTAATATAACATGTAAGGATAGCCTGAGTGAATTGGTAACTTTAGATGAAGTTGTCACAAACATTACTCTAAAATGGTTTCTTTATCAACTGCTAAAATTATTTCAACATCACTGTGACTTTAACTGTGTGTTTGAGTATTCTCCCCTTGATTTACATCAATATAACACAGCAGTGACAATAAAGAGTTACCTCCCTTAAAAATGAAAATCCCAATTTTCCAATATCTTTAAACTAAATTAAATACTGTTAGTAATTATTTCTTAGTACAATGCATAACAATTAACTGATCTATTGATAAGCGATTAATCATTACCGACAAAAGGGTTGGGGACAGAGAGGTGAAAAAAGAATGATTGTTACTGAACATTTTTATTTGAAATTATGAAATGTGCTTGTTGTTCTTTGATATTTTCATACCCATATTATAAAACTTGGTGACATAATCAGACCAGATAAAAAATATTTCATGTAAAAAAAATTGTTTTTTAATAAAGTTCATATAACATGGTGAAATCCTTTTTTTCCTTTTTTGTTGGGGTGGGGTGGGGTGGGAGGTTGGGGTGTGTTACAGCAAGAAAATTTTAATGTTGAACAATTTTGATTTTTTTTCCCTTTTAAAGCTTACAGAAATATAAATTGATGGATCACCAGAATCTGTCATTTAAATTTTTTTTTTGTCATTACAGAAAGGAATGATTTGTTGCATTTCTTAATTTCTTGTCTGCATTATCTAGACATTTCTCATGAGAGAAAAACATCCATTGCCTCCAGCATCTCCTTTTTTGACCTGGTGACCTTGACCTTTGACCCCTGACCTATACACCTAAATGACGTATATGACATATCATCTCATGTTAGTATACTAGCATATTCATGCCAAGTTTGGTAAAAATCCATCTAAAACAGTGTAAATTATGGCACAAACACAGTTTTATATTGATAGACAGGCAAAAAGAAATGGATATTCCCACACACTAAATACTTCCGTTAAACTACTGTAAATATGCAGTAGGAGAAGAAAAGCGGGCACATGAACCATATGAACAAATAAATACAGTTTAGTGACCAAAAACATCTTCATACAATTTACCACAAAACATGCCAATAACAATTTATCGTTCAAGAAATACAACATGTCTGAAACCACATAATAACTGGATTTAGTCTCAGGTCTAATAGAAAATCCCTGAAAGCTGTTGTAAAAAAATTCTGCGGAAATAAAACAAGATTAGTAAGGTTTCTATGTAAATAACAGATTAAATACGTAAGTCAACACCAACTCCAGGATTAAGATCTAAGGCCCTGTTTTAAAGGCACTAATATTATCCAAATATTT